>JAJOZX010000436.1:950000-985000 GCA_023014485.1 Bathynomus jamesi
GGAGCCCCGTGTGTATATATATATATATATATTACAATATTACAATTATACTGTAATATATATTATTATACGAACGAACGAGCGAGTGAGCCCTTTAAAAATTACGAACGAATGTACGAACTAAACGAATGAACGAGTGAATTTTAACTACATAAACTGTTCAAAATATTTTCAAAAGGCCAAGTAAAGGCTCTGAAATCTTAAATGAAAGACCAAGCAAATAAATAGGTTTTATTACTTTAGATATATTTACAAACTTACAAGCTTACATGATTTAAAGGGACAAGGAGTGGGCACTTCTTTTAGCATCCACATCCTGCTCCCCGCTCCCGCCCTTCCCCCACCATATACACTGCGAATCTTCCGTTTAATAGTAAAAGTTTTGACGGTGATCGCGGGAAATGTATGTTTCATTACGGTATAATCGTACAGTGACTCCGCGTGTATACTTTTTGTGTCATAGTAATAGTTACATAATTAATGTGAAAAGATGCCTGAGCATCGAACCGTTGGTATCCCGAGCATGATTTAAAGGGACGAGAAGTGGGACCCTTTCGGCGTTTCGCCCCCCCCCCCCGCCAACTCAACCCCCAACCATCTCCCCAACAGCCCCCAACCACCCCCACCAGCTACGCTCCCCCGCAAGCCGTTACAGATACAATGGGGTCGTCTGCTGTAAATCTTGTAGAAAATCCATTGTTATGTTTTATATTTGACAAAGTAGATCATATTAGGTCAGACCTTCTTGTATCTGTCTGTCATGATTTTTATGATTCAGAAGAAATAAAACATGCGAGGGTACAATTAAACACCCTGTTCGGTGCTACCCTCCCAACTCGTAGAGGTAATCCTAAAAACGAGAATACCCTGAAAGACATTATAAATAAAGTGTCGACCCTCCGGGATAATGAGAATAATATTACCTTTTACGTTACGTTACGTCTCGGTGCTCTTCAAACAGTATAATGAGGTACAAAAGTCGATAGTTGAACTGAAACACCAACACGTGGTGTCAAATCAGAAAAACGCGATTTCGCCAGAACAATTCCGGTCAGAGTTAGATGCGTTGAAAGAGACGCTCCTCCCAAAGCCCAGCTACTCGGAAGTAGTTCAGCAAACCAGATCTCCAAGAAGCGCGTCAGGCAGCGAGGGAAAGGAAATCCCCGCCTCCAACTCCCCCCCTGAAGGTGGGGTGGAAACGCAGCATGCAGGGGTAGCGATCAACCCCCCCCCGTTCAGGAAAGGACCCATGCTCCCGATCTCACAATGAGGAACAGGGACGGTCCAATGCCGAGAGACGAGGCATCATTGCCCTCTTCCCTGCCTCCCACTGCAGAGGAGAGGTGTTCGATTACGCCTCGCTCGGTGCGCAGTTCCCCCCCTCC
Source organism: Bathynomus jamesi (assembly GCA_023014485.1). Classification (NCBI taxonomy): domain Eukaryota; kingdom Metazoa; phylum Arthropoda; class Malacostraca; order Isopoda; family Cirolanidae; genus Bathynomus; species Bathynomus jamesi. The sequence goes on from JAJOZX010000436.1 coordinate 951,386, forward strand.
CACCGAAGAAGGAGAGGCACGCGCGGCCGTCAGGTTATAAACACCGCTAACAGACCCTCACCAAGCCACAGAGTAAGGGAGGGGCCACCCATCCCCCAGGCAGGCGAACCCTGCCTCAGGGAGATCGAGGGAGCAGGACGGGTGGGTAACTGTTAACAGGCGCCCTTCCCGAAGGTTTCCTCAACCGGTCTCCGCGGCGAGGCCACCGATGGAGAATCTCACCCTATTTGTGTCGCGAATTCAGCTCTCGAACGAGGCAAGCGATATTCGACACATGATGGAAGAAATCATTGGTGAACACAGTATAGTGATAGTTAATAAACTAAACACGAAATCTCCGTATTATAACTCTTTAAAGTAATAATTAAAGGTGTAAATGCGCATTTCAACCCGTATAATATGAGTCAATGGCCAGACGGTATTATTGTTAAGGAGTTTATTCACTTTTCCAGGAGATTTGATAACAGGCAAAATAATAATAATAATAATAATAATAATAATAGGCGCCCTAACGGTAATGCCTGAAAGTTGTACTGTGTATAATAATAATAATCTTACTAATAATAAATTCTATCAGTCATGGCGGATAACTTGTTGAAAATAGTCTCATATAATGTAAGGTCAGTGAGGAATTCAACTGTAGATGTTCATAAAATCTGCGACAGTGCAGATTTGATACTCCTGCAGGAGCACTGGCTACCTAAGCAAGAGCTAAAATTCCTCTCTACCATCCATGATGACTTTATGTACCATGCGTCATCAGCAGTAGACTTGTCAGATGAATTAATGTACGGTAGGCCTTTTGGTGGTGTTGCTTTCTTATTAAGGAAAAATTTGTCAAAACATATAAATTTTTAACAAGCGATAATGTAAGGTTGTTAGGCATTGAATTACAAGTGAACAATGATTGCATATTAATTGTAAACTGCTATTTACCATACAACAACGGCAGTAATCTAGATGAATACATTGATTTGCTGTACAAAATTAAGTCATTATCAGATAACCCCAAATATTCTCACTGTATAATAATGGGGGACTTTAACGCACATGTGAACTCGGAATTCTTTGTAGAATTGGGTAACATGTGCGAGTCGGCCAATTTAAGTATAAGTGATGTAGATGTATTAGGGGTAGCCAGTGGTAATTTTACATACGTTAGTGATATGAGTGGTACCACCAGGTGGATTGATCATTGTCTCACTAGTAATAATCTAAAGGATCGAATTGTTAGAGTTCATATTCTGCATGATTTCCTTCTTTCTGATCATAGACCATTAGAAATATTAATTAACGTTACCAATTTATGCGCAACACGACTTAACAAGAACTCAATAGGTAAGAATAATCGCGTCGATTGGTCCAATGTTAATGCAGCAGAGAATAGAATACAAAGACAGAACAAGTCACCTCTTTAATAATTTAGAAATTTTGCACCTTGCCTGTAATAATCCTTGCTCAAATGATTCTCACTGTAAACTCATAGATAGGTATTATAGTAAGATAATATCCCTGTTAAGAGAAGCAGGAAGCCCCTGATTAAATCTTACAACTATCATACTAAGATTATTCCTGGATGGAATGATTTTATTGCCCCCTGAAGAGGGAATCGAAAGACGCCTATGATTTGTGGTGCTTTCATGGTAGACCCAGATTAGGACCAGTATACATGAATATGTGTAGAAGTCGGGGTCAGTATAAGGCGGCCATAAGGCGATGTAAACAGGAAGAAGAGTCTATTCGAGCATCAAAAGCCTGTGAAGCTCGCATAAATAACGATAATAACAAATTTTGGAAATTTGTTAAGAATCAAACGGGTGTCAAAAATGTCCTCCCTCCGACAATCGATGGGGTGTCGGGGGAGGATGAAATTGCAAAGCTGTGGAAAAACCACTACTCTAACATTCTTAACAGTGTGAGTAGGGATAATCTTAAGATAGATTGCAGCGAAACGATTGTGGGAGGGACAAGGGAAAATACTTTGATATCATTTTCTGAAGTAAAGAGGTTAATTAAAGAGTTAAAGACTGGTTCTGCGTCAGGGGTAGATGACTTATCGAATGAGCACTTAAAATATGCAAATGACGTAGTATGTCTGCATATATCATTGCTCCTATCAGCCATGCTTGCTCATAGCTATATCCCTGCAGAGTTCATGAGGGTATATATCTTGCCCTGGTCAAAAATAAGTACGGAGACATTCTGTCCAGCAATAATTACAGGCCTATTGCTGTCGCTTCCTGCTTCTCGAAACTACTAGAAAAACTCTTGTTACTCCGATTAAATGATTTCCTATGGACATCTCCTAATCAGTTTGGCTTTAAAAGGTCCCACTCAACTGACCTGTGTATCTATGTACTTAAAGAAACAATATCTAAATACATTGACAGTAATTCAACTATTTATAGCTGTTTCCTTGATATAAGTAAGGCATATGATAGGGTGAACCACAATATTTTATTTGCAAAACTAGAAGACAGGAAGGTTCCCATGTACATATTAAATTTATTGAAATTTTGGTATTCCCACCAATCTTTCACTGTTAGGTGGGGCAATGTACTATCCGAGTGTTTTGGCTCCTCTTGCGGGGTGAGACAAGGCTCCTTGCTCTCCCCTATGCTGTTTAATGTGTATATTGACGGATTAATTGCTTCACTTAATGAGGCAACAGTGGGATGTTGTATAGATAACACAAGGATAAATAACTTAGTTTATGCCGATGATATGGTGTTAATAAGTCCCTCTGTTAAAGGTCTGGATCGGCTACTAAAAGTCTGCGAAGTGTATTCGCAGAAACATGATATTCTTTTTAATGTTACAAAAACTAAGGTTATGCAATTTCATCCTAAAAGCTGTAATCAGCCAGCTGATATAAGGTTTAAAATGAATGGTGAAGTAATTGAGGAAGTACAAGAGTTTAAGTATTTGGGTCAAACTATTACCAGCTCCTTGAGTGATGACTCGGATATAAGAAAACAATCTCGAAGCCTGTGTGCTAAAGCGAATATGACCATAAGGAACTTTCGATTCTGTACAAGTGAAGCTAAAGACACACTCTTTCGTACTTTCTGCAGTAATATATACGGACAGCAACTGTGGGTGAATTATAAAAAAGGTTCTGGCAGAACCCTAAATTTGCTGTACAACAGGTCTTTTAGACTCTTACATAAATTACCCCCGAGATGCTCAGCTTCGCAAATGTTTGCTACCCGCAATGTCCCGAGCTTCCCGGCGGTAATAAGACGTGCTCAACACAGTCTAATGCAAAGAATTAAAAAATCAACCAACCCGATCATTCAAGCTATCCATGATTCCTGCCATTTATCCTCTAAGCCAGTGGTTCCCAACCTTTTCACCACAAAGGACCCCTTTTAGTTTTAGTTTTTCCCCACAGACCCCATGTTTTTGAAAGATTCCGTCTACCAAACAAACTGTTTTTATTAACTAATAATTAACTCGTTTTCTCATTTTTCACTATCAAATAAAGGACATATAAGTGAGTATGCAATTAAAATACAGCGTATTAAAAAAGTATTAATAATTCCAGCCAAGAGCAAGGAAACTTGAAATTTTAGCCTGAGCGCCCTTATCGTGGGTAAATGTACGATTTCCATTGGAACCTCTCGAAATATTGAAAGCTCACGGACCCCCAGTACTACCTTCGCGGACCCCCAGGGGTCCGGGGACCCCAAGTTGGGAACCACTGCTCTAAGCTATGGACTTCTTGGTACGAAAACGTCTGTCTGTAGCTCCACTTAACTTCGACATTACAGTATTATTTCTAATCAATTGTATATGTTTCTATCCTTAGTATATGAACTGTCATTGTACAGTATTAATAATATTTGTCATATGGACTATAGTCTGCCAATAAACCTTTTCATTTCATTTCATTTCATTATATATATATATATATATATTATATATATATATATATATATATTCCAATCTTGACCTTGGCTTGACCTAATAATTTTGTTCGTATGACAACCAACCAGCCATTTTTAAACCACTCCCACTATACACTTATACGCATTGGATGGTTCAGGATTGTCTGAAGTACTTCAAGAAATATACGGACCAAATGCCGTGCAACACATGATGTCTGGAAAAGCTGTTTCAAGAGTGATACGTGGTCATATGATAGTAGATGCAGCTCTTAGTACCTTACTAGTCGCAGACGTTTTCCCTCGTAATGAAGATGGAACTCCTCATGACCTCCATAAGGAAGCTTGTGACCTGCTCGACGATGTTATGACCGCCAAACAATCAGTTGAGGATGTGGAATCTTCGAATGCATTGTCTCAGATTGCTACCACTTTGGATGCGAAGAAAACTGACCTACAATCTACTTCGCAAACAAGTCAACTCTGGTTGGAATATCAGCGAATGATCAACATTGCACGTTCCTTGATAACAGCAGACAGAACCGGCTCGTGGGATTTGCACTTGCAAGCTATGCTAGAGACCATCCCCATAATTGCAGCAGCCGGACATCACAATTACCTGAAATCGATATACCTGTACCTGCAGAAAATGTTAAGTTTGCCTTCTGAAAATCCAGCCGTTAACAAAATGTTCCAGGAAGGTAAGTTTGTGGTAAGAAGAAGCGGCAGATTATGGGCCGGACTCGGCACAGACCTGGTGATAGAACAAGTACTAATGCGTTCCCTGAAAAGCAGAGGCGGACTGACACGCGGAAGTGGATTTACAGACATCCAAAGGACAACGTGGCTCTTTTCTATGCCTCTGTGTTCCACTTATAACTTAGCAATGCAGGAATACACCAGAGTTTTGTTGGAAAGTAGTGAACAGCACAAGGAAATGAGGGGAAGTAGACAAATCAGGGACAGTAATGACATGAAGAAAGTACTTGAACGTCTGGAATCCTTATCCCCATTCCATTCTACCTCGGGTCTCTGCAACATTGTAACAGGGCTAACTGCTGATCCTGGAGTTAACGTTCATCAATTGCATTCAATCGGTACGAACATTGTCGTAAAAATGATTGGGAAACAAGCCTTTACATATTCTGCCAAAAGATCTGACAAAGTGAAAACACTAGGATCTGCTTCTGCCGTTGTGATCACTGATGCTTCAGATATAGAAGTAGATCCTGCACTACTGTTTCAGAGAATGATGACTGTTGCCACTGGCGGAGACATGAATCTTGAAGATGTCATGTGTTACGAACTGTGTGCATATCCTCCTGCATTGTTCGAAACACGAAGTATCTTGAGGAAACCCGATAAGTCTCAGCTAGCTCATGCAATAACCAAATACACTGACACTTTACGCATGGAAGAAGTTCAAGAAATTCAGTGCACAGACCAGTACGTATTGGATGGTGGATCTCTACTACATCGTGTTTCCTGGCGTCAAGATGAAACATATGACAGCATCGCCAACTCATATGCCGATTTCACTCTGAAAACATATGGAAAAGCAATCATTGTTTTTGATGGCTACAGCAGCTCTCCTACGATCAAGGACATGACCCACAGAAGACGCAGCACCAAGACAAGCAGAAATGTGAATCTCAGTCCAAGCATGAAGTTTGTTGGCCAGAAGGAACACTTCTTGGCTAATGAAAACAACAAGCAAGCATTTATTTCCCTCGTAGGTGAGATGTTGAAGAAGCACGGGTGTACTGTTCACAACGCAGATGGAGATGCTGATGTGGACATCGTTCGTGCAGCAGTTTCCTCATCAGAAAATGCAACTACAACAGTAATAGGGGAAGACACCGACTTGCTGATTCTCCTTCTGTACCATGCCAAGGACAGTGGTTTCAAGTTGTACTATCGCAGCGATATAAGACGGGGATCATCTCCTAATCCTGTGTATGATATTCTCAGCATTCAATCATTGTTAGGCAATGACATCTGCAAGTATCTCCTGTTTGTGCATGCTTTCACGGGCTGTGATAGCACATCCAGAATTTTTTCGATCGGTAAAGCCAAAGCATTCGACACACTGATGAAGGTGGCTGAACTCCGTTCAGTTGCAAATACATTCTGTTCTGATTGTTGCCAACACTCTGACATTGAAGCCGCTGGAAGAAAGGCAATGCTTCTGTTGTATGGCTGCAAAACACTTGAATCCACTAACGCACTACGTCATCGAATGTTAGTTGAAAAGGTAGCTACAGCTAAATCTTTTGTTACACCCGAACGTTTGCCACCTACCGATGCGTCCACAAAGTACCACAGCTTTCGCACATACTTTCAAATACTAATCTGGAAGTCTACAGAAGAGAAGATCGATGCAGAACAGCGGGGTTGGTATGTAAAGAATAATTCCTACTACCCTACAGCCTGCGACAAGCCACCAGCTCCAAATTATCTACTCAACATGATCCGCTGCTCCTGCAAGACGAAATGTGCTACTTCAAGATGTGGATGCAAGCGTAATGGAATGCCCTGTTTAGCCGCTTGTGGCGAGTGCCAAATCAGTGGTTGCGATAACAACCCAAGTACCGGTAATCTATCCGATGATAGTGATGAAGAGGATTAATTTCTGTATGTTTGTGACCAGGTATCACTTCTTCTGTAATGAACATAACTTGAAACTGGGAAAAAAATAATTGTTGTATTATTGATTATAAAAATCTGTAAAAAGCTATATAACATTATATTTGCGTAATAACTGGTTGTGTTGTATATTGTTGAATTATTTAAAACATTACAACTGAAAGAAAAAGCATCAAATGTATCTCTATAAATAAAAGCGTAAATTATATATATTTTTTTTTTCGTAGGAAACATCCAGTCCGCCATTTTGAATTTCATTTTTGGGGGTGTTCCCGGGGTCCAATTTTGTCGGATTTTGGATATGTTATTCGGCAATGGTTCCTGAGCTGGAAACAGTTTAGAAAGCTTCTGAAGCAATTTTGCCCAGGTCTAACTACAAATTGCCTGGACTAATATTCATATATTCGAGGGTACTCATTTCCTGGGTCTTTTACGTGTGTGCGTATGTGTGTAAAGAAGCCTACAAATGAGACCATCTGAATTGTGAAGAGGGTTACAGTGGCGCTCATAAGTATTTGTATAGAGAAATATTTCAGTGATATTCGTCCTTACCTTAATAAATGCAAAACTTCACTTTTTTCCGTGGAGGTCAAAATGTGACAATAAAACCCACACTAATAGACGGAGTTTATTTCCACAACAGTTTCGATGCCCACTTGCATCCTCTTCGGGTGGATACAGAAAAACGAATGAACAAAAGTGAGTAAGGAAACAATCCAGGAAAGGTAAAGAACATTCTAAAAGGCCAGAGACCATTAAGAAATTCACACGTAGGTTAGATCCGTTCACCCGATACCGGAAGGGATTTTTTTGACCAAGAATCTCATGAAAGGGTCCAGCTTATAAGTACCTTCGCACAAATTAAAATTATCTTCTTGTTCAATTCATACAGATTCTATTATTTTTCTTTTGACATAATTATTACATTTATAAAGTAACTTACTTGATTCCCAATCTATGGCATGATTATTTTGGCTGGCGTGATAAAAAAATTGCATTATTAGTGTTACAACATCTGAACGCATATTTATGTTCTTTAATACGAGTTTCAATATTTCTTCCAGTTTCTCCTACATATACTAAATCACAATTTTTACAGAGAATGCTGTAAACACCAGCTTTCTCCAGTTTTGCAAAGTTATTCATAACCAATTTACTTTTCACAGTAGACGAATATTTGAACGCCAAATCAAACCTAAAATCTTTCGTCAAAGGTTTTACACTTTCTAAACTGGAAATGTAAGGCAAACTCAAATATTGTTTTTGGTTAACTAAAGGTTCCCAAGGGGCATAAAAAGATTTCCTGGTTTTAAAATACGCCTTTCTGATAAACCATTCAGGATATTTTAAATCCTTAAAAATGTTCCAAATCTTTGAATTTTCTGAGTCCAGCAAATGTGGGCTACAATTGCCCACATGCCTTTCGATGCCAGTGGGCATCGAAACGTCCTTACCTTTTTCACCATGCATAGGATAGTTATGAAACGTTGACTAGGCTTTAACTGAGCCACTCGAGAAGCTTGAAATTCTTTTGTTGAAGCCACTTCATGGTGCTCTTACTTTTATGTTTTTGGATCATTATCTTGTTGCAGTACCCAATTGCAGTACCCAATTTTCTTATAAAATTTCCTGATATTTATTCGAACTGAAAATTCCATTGATGACAACAAGCTTTCCTGAACCAAAAGCACTAAAGCCTCTCTAAAGAAGCAAACTACGCTTATTAAAGATTTATCCTTTAAAAATAAAATTTGAAACACCTGTTCTACCAGCGAGTTTTAGCGGCGCCAGGAACCGAAAGAAAACATTGCATTTAAAATCTCGATAATAAACAACGCTTCGATGGAATCTTATTTCTAATCTCTCGAGATCATAAACTTTGGGGTTAATGATCCGCATCCAGCACGCATCTCTGTTATTTTTAAATTTATTTATTGTATCGTATAAGAATTCCGGGATACAATAAGCTTTACAGGTGCGAGAACGAGCTTCGGGCACTGATGGGTTTCTGCACCTTCCAGTTTCTGGAGTTTTATTTTTTAGAGGAAATGATAAATTTTCCGAATCGATTTTAGATAGGGCCCCATAAACCGATTCACAAACTCTCTCTCTCTCTCTCTCTCTCTCTCTCTCTCTCTCTCTCTCTCTCCGGGACGAGTTTATGGTGCTGCAGTCTGCTGCCATACCCTCAAAACCGGTCACCCCTGCTTCAACGCAGCCTAAGAGGTTCAATCGTGACATTGCTTCGGCTGTCCGAAATAGGAAAGTAGCGTATAGGAGGGCGAAGGCCAATCGTTCCCATGAGAACACTGAAGCGTATGTCCGCCTGTGTAGGGAAGTGAAGGCGAAGGTTAGGCTAGCGAGACGTATCGAAGAACTACGGGTAGCAAGCCTCTGCAAGGGGAACCCTAAGGAGTCCTTCAGTTATGTTAATAGTAGAAAGCCCATTAGAAGCATGATAAAGGGCCGAAGCGGCGTTCTGCGGACCTCCGACGCGGACATCGCCAATGTGCTTAATGAGTACTTTGCAGGAGTGTTCACCAGGGAGGACACCCGCATCATCCCCGAGCCAGGCGTGAGGCACGAAGGTGCTGGCCTGGATAGTGTTCGATGTACCGCGACAGTCGTTGCAAATAGAATAGACAAACTGAGTGTGTTTACGGCTCCTGGGCCAGACCAGTTTCTCCCCAGAGTGTTGTGGGAGGTGCGCGACCAGGTGGCTCCCCACCTGGCTACAGTCTTCAATAAATCGTTGGAGACGGGCCAGGTGCCTGGTGACTGGAGGGAATCCAACGTGACCCCTATCTTTAAGAAAGGGGATCACGAAAGTCCAGGGATCTATCGTCCCATTAGTCTCACTTCAGTTGTAGGTAACTTATTAGAGGGGATAATAGCGGAAAGGATCGTTGACCATTTGGATTCCTACAAGCTGCTTGGGGACTCCCAGCATGGGTTTAGACGGCATAGATCGTGTCTCACCAACTTGCTCGAGTTTTTCCACGTCATGTTGGGTATGTATGATAAGAGTAGGGTGATTGATATACTTTATCTCGACTTTCAGAAAGCCTTTGATAAGGTACCTCACCGCCGGCTAATGGCGAAAGTGCGCGCGCTGGGTATCGGTGGGGAAGTAGGTAGGTAAATTGAAAACTGGCTGAAGAATAGGCGGCAGAGGGTTGTAATTAAAGGGGTTAGTTCGGGTTGGGCCTCGGTCACTAGTGGGGTTCCTCAGGGTTCCGTTTTGGGGCCACTGTTGTTTATCATTTACATAAATGATATCGACGGTGGCATCGTCAGTCGGATCGCCAAATTCGCTGATGACACCAAGCTTGGGGCCAATGTTGGGACGCCCGAAGCGATCAAGCAACTGCGTGCGGACCTAGGTAGTAGGAGAGTGGTCCGAAAAATGGCAAATGCCGTTTAACTTGGGTAAATGAAAAGTGATGCACATTGGCTACGCCAATCCCAAGTCGGACTACTCGATGTTGGGGAACAATATCGAGACGACTGATTTGGGAAAGGACTTGGGTGTGCTAATCAGCAGCGACCTTAAGTTTACCAAACAGTGCGTCGAGGTGGAAAAGAAAGCCCAGAAGCCTCTGGGTTATATCTGAAGGCAATTTCAGTTTCGAAACAAGGAGATTGTGCTCTCTCTGTACAATTCCCTGGTTCGGCCGCACCTGGAGTATGCAGTGCATTATGGTCGCCCACCCTCAGGAAAGATATTGAGAGGCTGGAGCGAGTGCAGGCGAGGGCCACAAAGTTAATCCCTTCCGTTAGGCATATGGGCTACAATCGACGGTTACGCGCCCTGAACTTGTTTTCGCTGGAAACTCGGAGGCTGCGCGGTGAACTCATCGAGGTTTTCAAGCTCTTACGAGGGGTTCAACGATGTCGATTTTAGAAGCATGTCTAGTTTAAATGATAACCCAACTCGCAACAATGGTTGGAGGTTGGATTTGAAACGGTTTAGGACTAGTGTGTGTGGGAATTACTTTACGTATAAGATCTGTGACACGTAGGACAGGTTACCTTCAGAAGTTGTGAACAGTTCCTCTGTGGATCAGTTCAAGAAAAGGTTAGACCAAATTTTTCAAACTATTTGAGTGTGTACAAAATTTTCCCTGGTACCCGTTGCCATTGGGACCTCCTCGGTATGGGCCGCAAGGCCTTTTGAGGTACTTCTTTTCCTTGTAACTCCTTGTAACTCTCTCTCTCTCTCTCTCTCTCTCTCTCTCCCTCTCTCCCTCCTCCCCAGAGTGTTGCGGGAGGTGCGCGACCAGGTGGCTCCCCACCTGGCTACAGTCTTCAACAAATCGTTGGAGACGGGCCAGGTACCTGGTGACTGGAGGGAAGCCAATGTGACCCCTATCTTTAAGAAAGGGTATCACGAAAGTCCAGGGAACTATCGTCCCATTAGTCTCACTTTAGTTGTAGGTAAATTATTAGAGAGGATAATAGCGGATAGGATCGTTGACCATTTGGATTCCTACAAGCTGCTTGGAGACTCCCAACATGGGTTTAGACGGCATAGGTCGTGTCTCACCAACTTGCTCGAGTTTTTCCACGTCATGTTGAGTGAGTATGATAAGAGTAGGGCGATTGATATACAGGGTGGGCCTTTTAACTCTGACGGTTTTAATATCCTTATAACTTTTTTTGTTTTTTAACCAAATCAAATAAAATTTATACACAACATATGTACATACATAAAGTTTTTTTTTCATTAAGCTGCTTTTATCTATCTGCAGAATTGACGAAATGGCGAAGAAAAACCTTTTGACGTATACGAAAACAAATGCTTTATAACGAAATGTCGTATAAAATAAGCCAAAGTTATTGCGTAATTGCTAGTCTTCCAATATGCCCTGGCCCCCATGCTCTCCCGATCTCACCCCTTGCGACTTTTTTTTTATGGGGTTTATTAAGTCGAAAGTCTACGCGACAAGACCAACCGACATTCAGGAACTGAAACAGAGAATTCAAGCAGCTTTTGGTGAAATTACGGTCGAAAGGCGACAAAAGGTGGCTTTGGAATAAAGAGCAAGGCTGCCTATACTGATCGAAAATGGTGGAAATCACATTGAAGTTTATAACTAACCTTGTAAGTTTATAAAGGTAATTAAATTTATATCCAAAAAAACTTTATGTATGTACCTATATTGTGTATGAATTTTATTTGATTTGGTTAAAAAACAAAAAAGTTATAAGGATATTAAAACCGTCAGAGTTAAAAGGCCCACCCAGTACTTTCTCCCGACTTTCAGAAAGCCTTTGATAAGGTACCTCACCGCCGGCTAATGGCGAAAGTACGCGCGCTGGGTATATCGGTGGGAAAGTAGGTAGGAGGATTGAAAACTGGCTGAAGAATAGGCGGCAGAGGGTTGTAATTAAAGGGGTTAGTTCGGGTTGGGCCTCGGTCACTGGTGGCGTTCCTCAGGGTTCCGTTTTGGGGCCACTGTTGTTTATCATTTACATAAATGATATGGACGGTGGCATCGTCAGTCGGATCGCCAAATTCGCTGATGACACCAAGCTTGGGGCCAATGTTGGGACGCCCGAAGCGATCAAGCAACTGCATGCGGACCTAGGTAGGATAGGAGAGTGGTCTGAAAAATGGCAAATGCCGTTTAACCCTTTCATACCCAAATTAAGTCGAAAAGTAAAAAAAAAAAATTGGGATATAAAAATCGTTTAATTGGACCCAAAATAACTGAAAAATATATTTTACAAAGTTTTATTGTTCATAATTAATAAAATACGAAATGTGTTAAATTTCACACATTGGGAACTGGAAGGTCTAAAATTGCTTCCAAAGTTAACGATGAAAATTCCACACACTGGGCATTAAAGGGTTAACTTGGGTAAATGCAAAGTGATGCATATTGGCTACGCCAATCCCAAGTCGGACTACTCGATGTTGGGGAGTAATATCGAGGCGACTGATTTGGAAAAGAACTTGGGTGTGCTAATTAGCAGCGACCTTAAGTTTACCAAACAGTGCGTCGAGGTGGAAAAGAAAGCCCAGAAGCTGTTGGGTTATATCAGGAGGCAATTTCAGTTTCGAAACAAGGAGATTGTGCTCTCTCTGTACAATTCCCTGGTTCGGCCGCACCTGGAGTATGCAGTGCAGTTCTGGTCGCCCACCCTCAGAAAAGATATTGAGAGGCTGGAGCAAGTGCAGGCAAGAGCCACAAAGTTAATCTCTTCCGTTAGGCATATGGGCTACAATCGACGCTTACGCGCCCAGAACTTGTTTTCGCTGTAAACTCGGAGGCTGCGCGGTGAACTCATCGATGTTTTCAAGCTCTTACGCGGGTTCAACGATGTCGATTTTAGAAGCATGTTTAGTTTAAATGATAACCCAACTCGCAACAATGGTTGGAAGTTGGATTTGAAACGGTTTAGGACTAGTGTGTGTGGGAATTACTTTACTTTACTTTACTTACAGTTTCTTTGTGGATCATTTCAAGAAAAGGTTAGACCAAATCTTGCACACTATTTGAGTGTGTAGAAAATTTTCCCTGGCACCCGTTGCCATTGTTACCTCCTCGGTATGGGCCCCAAGGCTTTTTGAGGTACTTCTTTTCCTTGTAACTCTCTCTCTCTCTCTCTCGGCCGAATACAAGAAAAAAAACGCGTTCTCTCTCTCTCTCTACGAATGGGAATATCTGACACACCCCAGATTTCACGGGGCAGCCAATCACAGCCATGTGGGCGGAGCCCAGGACATCTGTTTGGCCGCTATGCAGGCCTACGCGTCAAGCCCTGCCCAAAATTCACCGATAGCCAATAGGAAGCTAGCGTTTCGTGTTTTTTTAACTTTTCCTTTATTTTCCAATTCTCTTCAACACCTTTCTTCGCTGTGGTAACAGAACGTGAAATATCTTCCAATATAAAAAGGAGAGCAGACTAAATTCGTAAAAACAGACGGAACAGACTAGACACAGCATGGAAGTAGAGTAATAAACAAAGTTATTTATAAAAATTTATTAAATAGTATAAAAAATATATATACAATGATATGAAATTCAGCTATACATATTTTTGCTCATATATATATATATATATATGATGAATAAAACCACGAAGGAAAGGAAACACAGAATGGTGCTCAAGCGCTTTCGTCTAATGTCTAATGACATCCTGAGGATGTCATTAGACGAAAGCGCTTGAGCACCATTCTGTGTTTCCTTTCCTTCGTGGTCTTATTCATCATATTTTCCACGTATTACTTTCGTGAAATAATTTTCATATATATATATATATATATATATATATATATATATATATAAAGCTTTTATAAATCACTTTATTGGGGAATTTTTATACAAATATATCTATGAGATATTTACAAAAAATAGAATATATATATATATATATATATATATATATATATATATAATATATATATATATATATATATATATATATATATTAGTATCTTAGATTGAACTTATAATAGAGTGTTTTATATATACTGTACAGGGTGTCAAAAGTCTGGAAATATAGAAACCATGCTTTTCAATGCAAATATACATACAGTATATATTTGCATTGAAAAGCATAGTTCCTATGTTTCCAGACTTTTGACTCACCCTGTATATTATAAATTAATTTTTGTATTCTAAATTTTACATTTAAATGTACAGTACAGATAAAATAAAAATTTATTTAAATATATTATATATATATATATATATATATTATTTTTAATTTAAATAAATGTACAGTGACTAGAGCTAGGTTTCTCTTGTTTTTAATATTTTAAATTTTAAATAGTTACTCCTTATTAAAAAAATTTATTTTAGAGGATTTAATTCATAGATGTAATTTTTAAGTTAAAGTTTAGATATTTAAATAAAATATAAAATTATTTAAATAACAAAAGCTTGAAAACTTGAAAAATATTGAAATAAATAAATAAATATGTGATGTAATTTCTAAATAAGATTTAAATTACATTTCGGAAAAGATATGGGAGCATGAACTTGCCATATAATGAGACAATGGGAGAGCTATTTCGATTACAATGTAGTATCACAGATTAAATCATACTCAGATAAGCTACTTCTATATAAATTAATTCGCTTAGCAACCAGCCGTTGTTAAGAACTTTTCTAAAGAATGATCAGGTCATTTACAATAAATTTTAAGTTATATTATTACAAGCACTGTACAAGTATCGTAAATTTAATTTCTGCATCATTTAAAGATTAATTATTTCTTAGAAATGTTCAAAACAATTTCTGGTTGCTATGGAAACCCTAACCCTATTTAGTGCCCATTTGTTTACCATTTTTTAATCTGTGGTAGTACTACGTGAAGCTGCGGATAAACATTTGAGTGAGGAAGTAAAAGTTGCCATACAATAAATAGAAAATCGGAATTCTGGATTCTTTACATTAAACTGCCACAGAGAACTTGTATCAGGGAAGTTCAAAACGTTGTCATCGGCAAACATTTGTGAAGCTGAGTGTGAGAGAAAACTAAAAGACCTACAAGTATCTTTTATATGATAAGCTCACCTCTTAATTTTTGCCAATAAATGTTAATAATAAAGTAAGCAAAAGAAGTGTCTTTAACTTCACCTGTACAGAATCTGAAATTTTTTATCTCCATAGCTGATTTAGGACAGAAATATCCACAATGTTTCGTTATATTCGTGTCTCCACACAGGAAACTATTAATAATAGATAATCGTACTTCTCATATCTGCTCCATCGGTTCTCTGTTCAATTTGAACACAAAATTACCCGTGATTTGAGTTTTAGGATAGAAGGATGCAGCATTTGCTTTCGCAGAATTAAAATCAATAACAGGATTCCGAGCCTATTTTGCACATTACCCCAATAATCAATCAATTACGATCAATTACGTTGCACTTTTATTTTTATTACAGTTACATTAACATACGTTCATTATCGTTACATTACTTAGAGAACATCCTACTTTAGCATTATAAATACATACATACATAACTTAGGAGATAATGAAAAAATATGTTGACATTTGACAACTTAGTTTAAAACGGAGTTCTATATACCAGTCAGTTCATCATTCTAAAAAATAAATTAATTAAGTAAAATACGTAGAAATACTGAGCTCACAACGAGTATATTAATGATGACAAGGGTAGTTTTAATATTAATTGACAGCTATATCACTCATCTGGTTTTTAAATTAAAGGAAAAGCGTGTTTGGCAGAGATAGGAGGTCATTTCACTTTCAAAATGATCTTAAAACGCGGCTTAAAATGTTTCAGAAATAAATTAATACCTAAAATTCTGTTAATTAAAAATTAAAATCCAGGTTTCTGTGAGAATTTTATACTTGAAATAGTCTGATGTTTCCGTTAGAACATTACGCCTTGAATGGGGGTTTCTTTATAAAATAACACCTAGAACATTTCCTTTCTGAAGTCGAGGTGATGGTAGATACACTTTTCCCTCAGTACTGGAGTCAAGGCAGGAGGACCGCAGTAATAGACGCAGATTTTTCCGGTTCGTGACTCCCTAATCGAGCCTAAAAGCTGTAATTAAAATTTTTTTTAAAATTAACTAATAACTTCGTTAAGTTTGGTTTTGCTTCCGCTCGAATTTTTCATTCTGGTGAAAGTCAAGCTTGTTGCCCCACTTTAGACCTACAGCTTAACGTGAAACCCAAACCACACAACCCACCATGGGTGGTAAAAAATTACAAAGTCCTAGCCCTGACTCGATCTCACGACTTCCTGATCAGCAGCCCAGCGTCTTAACCGCTGGCTACCCATGGTACCTATTCATCTACCACTTAATTTTTTTGTATGGAAGAATGAACAGCTGGGTGAGCTGACCGTCGCCTGCCATCGTCGGGAATCGAACCCAAGGACAATAGATTTGTAGTTAATGTTAACTATACATTAATCATTAACGCCAATAAAACTAAACATAGATTTATGGATAATGAAACCGACGCCATATTTTCGTATATATATATATATATATACTGGTATTTTGGCCTTATGAATGAAGTCTAATCTATCGTGTTTAGTATCAAACAAATAACTTAATTAAATGATGTAAAACACCTTGATTAAAACTTTTTTTTTAAGTCCTGAAGAGTGAATAACTCATGACTGAAACGTTATGTTCAATTGTGAACCTGCAGTTGATGACAGAAGATTGCACTACCCACTCAACTTCACTTCTCTATTTTCTTAAGATTAATTTTCTTACCTTATCCCAATCAGGTCTCCCTTCATGGATGACGGAGGCTAAAGGTATGGGGAACTGGAGGGGCTCGTATCCAGTCTTGTAAAGATGTAAGGTGAGGAGCCTCTCCATGGCAGCCCCAGAAACGCTCTGCTCTTCTTCGAGACTTGCTAACAACTCGAGGAACCACTCGAAATGACGCAGGTCACGATTTACCCAGATGAAGTCCACCTGTGGAGAGATGAACATGGGGATTGAATAAGCTAGTTGATACGGTTTACATCCCTCAGCCACGAAGGGTCATTGGGACGGGCATCTTCGTCATCAGCTGGGAAAATGAGAACCCAACTTTGGAGTCAACAGTTGAGCGAAAGAAAATACAGACAGCGGGATCGTCCCTGTTTCCCATTTCTCAGAACTAGCTTGGCTTAATATCACGGGTCAATGAACTGTTAGAAATATAAAGCCAACAAATATAATCTTCATTTTGTGGATAAACACCTAAAATAGTTTTAAATTTCATTTTTAATTGACGAAACTTTAAAATTGAAACAAGACGAAGTTACCTTTCTCAGTTTTCCAAGAGTAGAGGGAAGAGAAACGCAAGAGGAGATTTTGCAATGAGGACAAGGAATTTTCGCTTCTCTGTACCTATAATTAGATTCTGTATTAGCATCAAGAACTAATCTAAATGTAAACAGCGTCCAAATTAAGCATAAATACAGTCACAAAATGAATAGACTTAACCCCGTCCTAATAACGTAAAAGAAATATTTTATTTTTATTAAAACGCAATATCAATAACGTTTGTAAAATAAATTACAGTCCTGTAATGGCAATGAATATGAATAATAATCAATTTATTTACGGTGTTTGTACAGTTTTAACTCTTTCATGCCGAGAGGTGTTCTCCAAGACCGAAGAGAATCGTCTGGCATTAACCGCATAACAAAATCAGTATGGTCTCGACAGGTTATAAAGAGTTTAAAAACCAGTTTTTGATTCCTCTTACCTGTGCATAACGCTCTGGAGAATCGATGCAAACGGAGTGATCCCAATACCAGCTCCGATTAGCACAGCGTTTTTCACTCGGAAAATATTGGAGGATGGGGAGCCATAAGGACCATCAACGTATACCTACAAATTAATAATAATAATAATAATAATAATATAATAATAATAATACTGTCTCACTAATGTTAACATGTATCAGTGAATGCCAGTCACTGTATGAAAGGTGACAGATGAAAGACAATTTCTCATCAAGAAAATATGAGTTAGTGAGGTTTAGATCGCAAATAACCAACATAAATTTAATTCTTATGCGTCTGTGGAATAGTGTGAAGGGCTCAATAGGTTTTTAGACGTTCTCTCATCTGAGTGACGAGGGAGACATAGAAAAAGTTAAGTTAGATCAGATTAAGTCAAGTAAGATTAACAGACGTTCCGATAAACTGTCTTGTCGGTATTTAGGCTTCGCTTTATTGGTTACGTGGTTCGGAAACCGGATTGAACGTTTCTTGGTTGCCTGAGTTTTCTTTTTTACCTCGATGGGTTTCGGGATGTTGACACTGACAGGATGTTGCGAGTTGTGATTCCCCACTGACTCGTCGACCCATACTTTACAAGACTCGTTTTTGGACTCCCTTTGCGTTAAAGTTTTCTTTTCTCCTTCGGGAGATTCGAGAGCCATCGCCGGTGGGAAGATAACGGGCTCCCCGTGAATTTCCAAGGAATGACCCTGGATGCTGGAATAGCTTCCGGTGAGCGAGGAACTTCCGGATTCCGGAGTTGTTTGGCCTGATCTTGACTTCTCAGAGTATTTGCTTAAAGACCCCAAACTGACCGACTTTTTGCGCTCCAAACCTCCTTCTGGTTTGGGTTCATCAGACATTGTCTTGTAAGGATACAGGGAAGTGCTGATCTGCAAGAACGGAACAGAAAATATTAGTACAGGTAACATCTGCAACCCCTATTTCCCCACACGGACGCGGGGTGGGGGGGGGGTGTTAGGTATGGACTCCGAAAGTCAGCTAAGCCCGGGCAATGACAGAGGTGGCCAACCTAACCCCGACCACGGTGGCAGTGAAAGTCGGACTCGGGCTTTGGCAGCCTGAGTCCAATCTCAAATCAACGAAGTTACGGGAGTATTAGTAGTATTAGTGCGTATTATTTGTACGTTAGTAATGTTTATATTCTCTTTTTTTGCGATAATTGATTTTCTTTTTTGAATAACAAAAACTTACGTTAAAAATTGCGACAAAGAAAAAAAAAGAATTCCATAACAGAGAAGTCATTTAAAACATGAAAATTCAACGATTTAAATTAATTTAAACCAACTTTTTTTAACCTTTCAACTTTTAATTTTTAATTTTTACAATACATTTTTAGCCTTTAATCTAACCTCATTTTAACATCTTTTTTACCTTTTTATTAAACTCCTTCAAGTTTTCCATATATTTTGTTCCTTTTAATTTCCAAAGATCGTCCAAAAACGCTTCGTCTTGATCGTAGCCCAGGTTCAGAATTCCCCTCATGGAGAGCTTCTTCTCTCTCTGGGGTAGTTTAAGAATAGCGCTCTGAGGTTCCTCAATCACGTTCCTCATTTGAAACAGCTCGTATACCTTCTCCGTCCAACCACCGACGGCTCTGATGTGTACCATGAAGATGTCTGTGAAGTTGGACCAGACTATATACTCTATCGCCTCAAAAGACGCAAACATTTCCTTATATATCACGATAAATAAATCCCTACAGTTAAATCTAACATCTAATGAATGGTGTATGCACGGCTAATGAGCCTTTAAACAAGATATTTGCAGTACTTTCTTCCTCTGGCGCCGAAGATATGGTGAACGGATGCCATTCGTATTTGGCGACGGAAGGAATATTCAAGTAAACGTATTCGCCAGCTCTAAACTCCAAATCTCGAGGCTTTCTGATGCACAACTTGGTTACCTGTTAATAGAGATTATTTATATATATATATATATATATATATATATATATATATATATATATATATACACACACACGAGTATATTTTATGCAGGAAGGAGGGACTATGGGCGAATGCCCGCATAAACGCCTCCACCCCCCTCATAGAGGAAGGAGAGGAAAGATGGATTGAGGAAGCTTGTTCCAGAATATATAATATATATATATAACCCTCAAACGACCGTAAATTTGTTAGAATAATAATAATCTTGCTTCGTAACAGCAAAGACCATGTGACAAAGGAGACTTACAGCATTACATGGGATGAACCACGAGTCACTATATGATTTGAACGCAAAGAAGGATCACCCCTCCAACTACTGAACAAAACCTGCGTTGATTATCTCCGCTAAAGCGATGTTGCGACTGGCTACCGACGTAGCATAAATTTTAAAAGGAACTTTAGGAAACTTAATACGAGTCATGTTTTTTTACTAAATACGAATGTTTTTGAGTTTAGAAAGAGATTGAACACCTTTTACCACACCCACATTCAAAATAAAATCTTCTAAATTTAGAACTCGTAACTTCTTTTTGAAAGTGATTCTATGCAAAATTTTTCCTCCTTTTCAGTATCAAAACTTCTTGTGAGATGATATAGTAACTTCTTTAAATGATACGAAACTTCTTTAGATAGAAGAAATAGTCTTTAAAACTTCTTTTTCGACTGATTTGTGACAATAGAAGATAATATTTCTGTGCATAGAAGGTTGCGGAAAGTCCTTTTTTATTTCCGCATGTACTGACCCGAGATTCAAAGCTGTAGGAAGAAACAACGACAGATCGTCCTCTCGAAGAACAAACTTGGGTCACTCTGATCAAGCTCTCCACCAGAAAAATTGTTCCAGGGAACAACAACCATTTCCAGAAACTTGGTCCATGAATCACGAGCAAAACCCAGAAAGGCAGTGACAGTAGATGAGTCCAATAAAATATCTGACAAAACACGGAAAAACAAACACATTTCTAGAACATTCTTCAAATTAATTTTATAATATGACTTAAATCTACTGAAAAAAAAATGCCTCACTTCAAAATACATTTGTTTTACTGTGAACAGCTCATATTTTTAGTTCTATTATACAATTTACTGAAGAGAAAATGGCCCATGGTACTTCAGTAGTTCCACATCATGGAGAAATGAGCTTTCTAGGTTGTCGCTATTTTCTACATAGAACAAAAAATAGAACAAACATTGTTCTTTAGGTGGTAAAATTCAATAATCCAGCCGCAGTTCAGAGACACGTCCATAGGCCCTAATTACTAACCTAATCTAACTAAACCTAACCTAACTTAACCTAACCAATTTACCCTAACGTAGTATAACCTAATCTAATTTAACATATTACGAAGCTGTTCTGTACTTGTCTCTGAACTGCGTCTGGATTTGAAATTCACCCTTTATATTATACTAAGAAAATAATTATTAAGGCATGGGCAGAAGATACACTACTTGTTTTATCTGTCGCCATTTTCTTTCAGTGAAGAAATTTCTTTTAAGGGATTCTTATTCAATTTAAATTAAATTAAATAACATAAGCGAAAGTAGAAGAGTTTTTCTTATGACAAATTTGGAGTTATGATTTATATCTGATCTCACCTCAAATTTTCCTGACTTCCTGACGCATCTGTGACTGAATGCAGTGATTATAGCGAGAATCAGGAAGAGGACAACTCCTGTGGGATTGGCTAGGCCCCATAACCATCCGATCCCCAAACTAGTGTCCCACAGGTAAGTCCACAAACCAATCCCAGTTTCTTCGCTCATTCCAGCTGAAATAGCGCAAAAAACATGGCAAATGTAAAAACCAACTTAAAACATCCTATACATAAGGATGAATTTAAAAAAAGAATCCGTTATTTAAAATATTATGTAACTATAATAATAATAATGATAGAAAATTTCACTTCATTAGATTTTTTAAACTAAAATATTCAAACATTAACATTTAGAAATAGTAAAAAAAAATGGCGCTTACGAAATTGAGCCGAGAATTTCATGTACAAGCTTATGAAATCTTTGTTCTAAGGACTTATTTTTTCTATATTAATTTTCACTTTTGATTCTTTGACATTTTATTTGAATAACACACGTCCTGAACGAGTAGTGAGCGGTAATTTGTCTTTACACGTTATTAAGTACGAGTTATATATTCTTTGATATAGTTCTAACATAAAAATGTTTTAGTTACCCTTATACTTATTTCTTATAAATTCCGTTTTCTTTATACGTACCAAAATTTGCTAAATGGAAAATTGTGTGTAAAAAAGAAAGAACGGCAACCACCCAGCCAGCCATTTTGTGGAAATGAATATGTCTATCACATGGTACAAAATTTCCAATGGGTGAGTTGCGCATGCGCGTAATAGATCTGCGCAATATCAGTCCAAGCAGGAGAGCACAATCAAAATTTAAGCACTGACCTAAAGGAATAGAAGGTATTAAAATAATATACTGACAAGCCATTGTAGGTACTACCAAAGTACAAAATACACAACTGCTCAATTATAATTAATATCTCTCATTAACTTGTTATTTTTGCCACGTACATTTCACAGGGTATTATAATCACTATTATGTAATTCAGATATTGAGAACAATGGTAAGTACGATAACATATTTTATTCTTGCTTCACTCAAACTCTGTATATTGCTTCACATTTAAATAAATTGCCTGTAAATGTAGTAAAGTACTGGATCACCTGAAGATCAGGGCCCCAGCCTTCTTTAGTTAGCCTTATAAGGCTAACTAACGAAACTATCACGACCTAACCTAACCAATCGTTAGGTCAACTGTACGCCTTGACGATTGGTTAAGTTAGGTCGTGATATTTCCTTAGTTAGCCTTATAAAGCTAACTAAAGAAGGCTGGGGCCCTGATCTTCAGGTGATCCAAAGTACTCTCTCTCTCTCTCTCTCTCTCTCTCTCTCTCTCTCAGTTTAATTTACACTCTGTTCATGATTTTTTTAATACCTATTTTACTGGAAGCCCACTTAGCCCTTGAAAATCAACTATAGGCACGTGCCTAGTGTGCTTATGCTTGTGGGCGTCCTTGATTGAAGAGTAAAATTAAATTTATTTGCTCTTTTTCTCTGAAGACACGAAGTTGCCATTATTATAAGATTGGGATCACCTGAAGATCAGGGCCCCCAGTCTTCTTTATAGCCTTATAAGCTAACTAACGAAAATATCACGACCTAACCCAACCATTCGTTAGGTCAACTATACGCCCTTGACGTTGACGATTGGTTAGGTTAAGTCGTGATATTTTCGTTAGTTAGCCTTATAAGGCTAACTAAAGAAGGCTGGGGGCCCTGATCTTCAGGTGATCCAAAGTACTCTCTCTCTCTCTCTCTCTCTCTATCCACATCCCCAAGTATGAATTATAACCTTTACAAATACTTCACATCGTGTTTAGAAAACTAATCAAAATCAAATGAAAATTCCCACTTACCACGAGCTCTAAATCAAATGAAACGTTTCGCTTACCACAAGCTCTAGCTCCGATGTGAAGTATATTCGTATGACGATATTCATAAACTCTGGCGAGGAAGAAACCGCAATTTAAAGTCACAAATAGGAATGTGAAACCGAGACTCTGAATATTGTTCCTAATCCAGATGTACCTCCTCTTCAATACGAGGTAATGTGGACTGTCTCTGTTGGAGAAACTGTTGAATTTATCCTTAGAGAGATCAAAGTTGGCATCATTTTGGCTATTACTGGAGTTGTTCATGGCAATGGGGGTTGCATTCAAATTATTTTGGGCACCGTTATCGTTATTGCATACTTTCTCGCTAGATTTTAATTCACTTTCTCTCGTCTTTTGCGAAGCGTGGCCGAGTTCCAAAGACAAATAATCTAACTGTTCTGTTTTTAAAAGTGTCATTCTGGAAGAAAAAAGGTGTTTCATGAGATTCATGACATAAATAAACAACTAAAAAGAAAATGTTCAACAATTATCACGTAACCGAAATGCACATTCGAAATAAGAATCTGATTTTTTTGGCAAAACATTCAGATGTTTATTAATTTTGGGGTATTATCGAATACCCATAGATAACTACGAATCTGAACAGTTAAAACTAAGAACCTCACACGCGTAAACAATAACGGAAGTAAAACCCATTAAAAAGAAACCTATTCATGTATTAATGCAGTCAGGGTTTTTTTCTGGCGGAACGCGCCGGCACGGCGTTCCGGTATCTTTTATTTTGAACATACGAAAGAAAATTTGATGTTTTTATTCTCATTCCAATTTTATTTATTTATTTGGGAAGAGGGGGCGGTTACGTGACAAAATTTTAGGAATAAGAAGAAGGCTTTTTGGTGGGGGATTAGGGTGGTCAGGGAGTCGGGTAACGAGTACCAAAGGTTGCGGGAAATTTAGAGCAGAGTTCCGGAACCTTTCTTTCTTAAAAAGTGCACTGAATACAGTGATTTTCAACTGGATGCCGAGAAATCTCCTGAAAATGACTAAAAAAAAAGGTAATTGAAAATTGAAAAATTACTGAAGACATTAAAATTTTAAATGAGACAAAACATCCGCAATTTATTAAGTCCGTACATAAGCTGTTTAGGCTCAGTTTGAAGTTACGTGATGTTGCGGAGTGGGAGGGAAATGGATGTTGAACCGCTAAAGAAATGATGGCATTAGGGTGCGTTAAGCTAGGAAAAGTTAGCAACCATTGATGCTGTAGAGTTCAAATAAATAAATACATGGAAGTAATAAACAAATAAATAAATTCATTTGTTTATTGATACGTAATTATTTTTTGCAACTTATTAATAAGAATTATTAGTACGCCAATTAAGGTGCCGTTCAAAAATTACGTAACGGTCGAGGGGGTGGGGGATGTATGTTCAAACGTTACGAAATATTACGGGTGGGTGGGTGGGTGGGTGCTTCCAGTGGTGTTACGTAATGCTATTAACCAATGACTATTTTATGAACCATCTCTGCCTGTGGTCAATGTATAAACAGTTTTTTTAAATTCTTTTTGAAGTGCTAACAACCCAAAAAGATTATAATAGCATTAATAATAAATTTATTTTAATTTATAAAGTTTATTTTTAGTACAAGTTGTTACAACAGCATCATCAATTTATGAAATGTGTTCCAAGTATTGAGTCAATATAAATTTTTACCAGAAAATGAGGGCGGGGAAGTGTTACATAACTTTTTAGGTGGGGTGTCTGGTCCAGCGTTACGGAACGTTACAGAGGGGTCGGTGTGTCAAGTTTTAGTAATTTTTGAACGGCCCCTTAAAATGGATTTTGGTAATTATTCGTTTTAGTGCTCCCTCTCCTTTCTGGACCAAAACACATTTTTCTGGTGTTTTTTGGTGTGATTTGTTCAAATCTGAACTTCGTTTCTTTGGGAAATGAGCCGTTTTTGAGAAATTTTCAATTTTAAAATTTCTCAAAAACGCTCATATTCAAAGAAATTAAGGCTAAATTAAAAAAAAACACTAGAAAAATGTGTTTTACCTAACCTAACCTAACTTAACCTAACCTAACCCAGTGGCGACTCCTGCACTCGGGCTTCTCGGGCTGAGCCCGAGAGGCAACGGGCAAGGAGAAACATGAGAGATAAAATTGTGTATTTATAGATTTAAGTTTAAAAAAAAAAGTTTTGAATACAAATTGTAAAAATGTTTTTTGGCTGGTAGTATGTTACTATTTTTCTGTCTAGCCTTCGTCACGCAAGCAAATTTTGAGCGCATTTAGATACCCTTACTAAATATAAAAAACTATATTGACACATTAAGTTTTCGTGTAATCTTTCAAGATCCTTTACTCGGGCGCAAGACATTACGCCCGAGAAAGTATAAGTAATATCATATATTTAAAGTTCTTTTAATGAATAATTATTTGCTCGCATACGGTTACATAATAGTCCTTCTTCTAATTCTCATTAAATAAAATACGTTTTTCCTCCTATTAATTTTTTTTATAAAGAAAAAACATTTCAACTCGGGCTTATATCCTTCGGCCTTGTAGAGGCACAATTTTTAATTCTGGCGATACATGGTAACTTTTTACGTTTCGATAAGCGTGCCTTCAACTGCCTTGGGCGGTGATGCAGTTTGATTTCTGTCGTAATGTGAAGTTGTTCGCTTTCTTAAATAACACTAGGCAACAAATTTCAACTTTTTTTTTGTTACAGACACGTGAACTACTGATTCCTACTAAAGCGCTGATGCTGATTTCAGATCTGATATCAAAATTTCTCTATCACGTCCAGATTTTGTGTAACCGAAAACCCCTATTTTTCATTTTTTTTTCTCACCCGCTTCTATTACGAAAGCCGTCTAAGCTACTTTTCCGTGCCACGTTTTATGTTAAGCATACTTAAATAATTAGTGAACAGGGATGTCTTTCCTCCTCTATTCTGGCTTAAGACAGACAGCGGAATTCCCCTGGCGGAGTTACCACCCCTGCGCCCAACCATCCACCCAAAGCGCGTTAGTATTTTGTTGTTACTACTGAAAGGCAAATTCCTGTTCTTAAGTGAAACTTTGGTGTGTCCTCTTCCTTTGTCGCTTGTAGGATGACGAGCTCTCCTTCTGCAGGAACCAACAATAATCTCCCATCATATTTGGGTTGAAATTACCTTGGTATCTGTTTTCCATAACTGAGATCTGTTGGTGGAAGCGCTCACCATGCTCGTCACTTACAGCCCCAAGGTTGGCCGGGAAGAAGTCAAGATGAGAATGTAAAAAATGAATTTTCAAAGACATTCTGCATCCCATTATTTCATAAGATTTAAGCATGTTTTCTATGAGTTTACGGTGGTTTTCAGCTTTGTGGTTTCCAAGAAAATTTTTGACAACTTCAACGAAAGATGTCCATGCTCCTAGTTCATTCTCATTTAGGTTAGATGGAAATGATGAGTCGTGGATGACACTGCGGATCTGTGGTCCAGTGAAAACTCCAGCTTCTAGCTTAGCATCTGTCAATATTCCTTTGAATTTATCCTTTAAATATTGGAAACCACTACCTTGATGATCCATACCCTTCACGAAATTTTTCATAAGGCCAAGTTTAATGTGAAGTGGTGGAAGATGTACTTTCTGAGGGTCAATAAGTGCTGGGTGTTTCACATTGTATTTACCAACAACATGTTCAGTTCTAGATGGCCAATCATGTTTTTTGTAGTGGTTCTTGTCATCTCTGCTGTTCCATAGACACAAAAAGCACATATGCTTTGTGTAGCCCAACTGTAACCCAAGAAGTAATGATACAACTTTAAGGTCGCCACAAATATTCCATGTGTGGTCCTTATATTTGATGAGTCTTAGCAGCAGTTTCATCGATTCATAAGTCTCATTAAGGCCAGTGGCATGTGCTACAGGTATTGAAGGTTTTTCATTGCCATTGTGCAGTAATACAGCTTTAAGACTAGCTTTACTAGAGTCAATGAACAGTCTCCATTCTTTTGGATCATAGCGACAGCCAATCCCTTGCATCAGACCACTGATATCGTGGCAGAAACAAACATTTTCTTCCTGTAAGTAAAATGATGAAAACTGCAAATGGCGATGGCGGAAATGGGAAACTTTGGTGTTTGGTTGGAGAAGATTAAATTCTTGAAGTCTTGAACCAAGCAACTCTGCCTTTTCTTTTGGTAATTCCAAATCGCGCACTAAGTCATTTAACTCCGCTTGACTTAACAAATGTGGGGAAATATTTGTATCTGGAACATATATGCCATCTTTCCCTGTTTCTATATCACTAGCAGAATCTTCAGATGAACTGCTGTCTGTTATCGTTGCTGGTGGAACTGGTGGTGGATTGTTTCATCATGTGGTACTGGTTTCATTGCTGATTTGCAGTTTGGGTACATGATCTTTGATTTGTTTTTCTTTGTGAAACCAGCAATCTTTGTCAAACAAAAATAACAATCATTGAAGTGATTTTTCGGCTCACGCCAAACCATGGGGACTGAGAATGGCATAGCTTTTCTTTTACCATTCATCCAAGCTATTAACATTGCATTGCACTGTGCACAGCAAATATGTGGTGCCCAGTCCCTCTGTTGGTCTCCTAACTTACAGTCAAAATAACACTTGTAGGCAAGTTTAATCTTTGTTGTTATGTTTCTACGTTGTGGCTTAGGTGTATATTGTCCACAGACAAAGCAGAAGTTGTCTGGGTGATTTACACAAGCACGTCTATTTGATGCCATTTTGAATTACCATACAATATCTGAAAAAACGTAGAAAGTAATTATTACAATGTGCAAAATAAAAAGAAATACACCGTAGTACAAAACAAATGCTATAAAAACACACAAGTCACCACAACCTGTCACTTGCTCATCAGCAGAGAGCTTCAACAACCATTCTGCTTGACTGTCACGTAGCGACTGACCGTTGGGCCGTTGCCCGTTACTATGCTCTTGACTCAGTGTTGCCAACTCGGGATAAATTTTATTTAGCAAAATTGTTCGAATTTGTATATAGTTGGCAAAAAAAATTGCTTTAACCTTGAAAAGCAAGTTTCATATTACTGGCATTAAGCCGATTAAAACCAAAATCTGGACGTGGTAGAAAATTTTACTAAAAGTGATTTGCATTTTACACAAAATCTAGACGTGATAGAAACAATCTAATTATAGATTTGAAAGCAGCATACCGAAATTAGCTAGGAGCACCTATTTGGTCTTCTGTAACAAAATCTTTGTTGCCTAGTGTAATCTGACTTATTTTTAATATTATAAGTATTCTGAGAAGTATAGCCCACCCATGGAGGACATAGTGTTATCATTAAAAGAAAACCACAAAGCTGATTCAGCTCCTTCTTACCATACCTGTAACTTCTGTTTCAAATGAAAGAAGTTTCTCTGTTCTTGGTCGAATTAGATCATATTTAAGAAACACAATGGCTCAAGAACGGCTCTCGTCCCTGGCTAGGCTAGGATTTCAATTGAAAAAGAAATACTTATTGATTTAGAAAGCAAAAAGGAATTACATGACTGAATATTAAAGGAATTTGCTTTAAAACCAAGACGCTTGGAGTTTATGTTCAAGTAAATAAAATTCAAATAATTTTTTTACCGAGGTATGTATTTATTTATTTTATTGATAATCTTAAGTTATTGTCATGCATTTAAGTGTCGGCTCATATGTAGACTTGAAAATTTAAAAAGAGCCAGAGTAGTCTTGAAGAGCTGGAGTCGCCACTGAGTCCTAACCTAACCTAACAACCTCACCTCACCTAGCCTAGCCTAACAAATGTCTCCTTTTATCGAAAACCATCCCACACGAGTATCCCTTAAAAATAAAATTCTCCATTTTCTATCTTTTGTAACTATGACAGACTGCTCTAATTTTCTTTTTCTTTAAAAATGCCTGAAAGTATCTTCACTTTCAGTTAAGGGTTGGATTAATATTGAAAGCACAACGCCGTAGGTCTACTTTTAAGGAAATTTTAGTGGGTGGTAAAATAATTTTTTTTGTATTGGTATTTGATCACGAACAACACAAATCAAATCAAATTCATGCATATATGTATACTCATATGCTCTTTTTTATTTTAGTAGGTAGGTGAAATCTTTTTGTACGTGGGTAACTGCCCACCCACCTGTACCCACGTACAGAAAGATTTTACCCACCTACTAAAATAAAATAAGAGCATGATGTATATATGAGTATATATGCATGAACATGTACATTTGATGTGATTTGTGTTATTTGTGATCAAATACCAAAAAAAAATTTTAACCCACCCACTAAAATTGTCTTAGAAGTAGCCCTGCGCCGCCGGATGGTTTTTTGGATCTTTCCTGTTTCGATTTTTATGAAAACAACGTGATATGTACAGTTTTTCACGCTGATTTCAAAATTATAAACCATTTCATCGAGAAATATATAACCAAAAAGTTATAATGTGCAGAAACTAGCAAATGTTTGAAAGAGCGTAGGCTATAGAAATTTGAAAATAATACGCTGATTCTAAAAATAAGTTTTTTCGAAATGAAAGTAAATTATAGAATACTACAAAAAGTACTAGAACGGTGTAATCACTGCAAGCATAGGCTACGCTAATTTTTAAACGTGGCCGTGCATATCTATTTTGTTCTTCCGCTGCAAGCATAGACTATCACTGCAAGCATAGGCTAGGCTATTTTTTAAACGGTGGCGTTGCGCATCTATTTTGTACTTTTGCTGCAAGCATAGACTATAGTTCAACATCTTTTACTCTCCAATGACTGACAAATTTAATTTTATAGAATTATATAGGAAGACTGAGACAGAAAATGCAGTAAATTTTTTACAAGAATATAACTTAATACCGAAAGAAAAACAGTATCCTAGAAAACATCAAATGCTAAGCCTAACCTAACCTAACCTAAGTATTTCTCGATGAAATGGTTTATAATTTTGAAATCAGCTTGAAAAACTGTACATATCACGTTGTTTTCATAAATATCGGAAACAGTTAATGAAACAGGAAAGACCCGGGTTTTTTTTTTGTTTTTTGCATAAAAATAGGTTTTCTTGGTGTATTTTGTGGTGCTTTGTTCAAATATGACCTTCGTTTCAATCGCAAATGATTCTAGGGTAGGTTAAGTTTGGTTTCATCATATAATTTTCAGTGTTTTTTTTCTGATGTATTTTTTGTTGGAAATGCTCTCACTAAAAATTACATGAGTAAACCAAACCTAACCTAATGTAGAATCATTTGCGATTGAAACGAAGGTCATATTTGAACAAAGCACCACAAAATACATCAGAAAAACTTTTTATGCCAAAAAAAAAAACCATCCGCCGGTGTATTTTCAATATTTACCAAGAGTGCGTTTCTCTTATCCCTCTTCTTCTTTAGATGACCCATTTTTTCTCTGTCGTGTACCGCAGATGCGTAGACACGTCCTACAACTCAATCCATAATTACTGAATAAATATAATGACACAAAGTTGAAAAACACGAACGAAAATAAAAAACTATTTTGTAATTTTCTGTTGAAATTTGTTCACTACTTTCTATCTCTCTCAGCCGCACTACCGTTACATAAATATATCGCTATTGTGGTCATTCACCACAACATTATTAAGGAAGGGCATAAAATCCCTACAATCCGCTTTGCTTTTCCTGAACGTTCTATATACCTGAAAACACTCCTTGACCAAATTGAGAAGTTTGCCAATCTGGTGCGTCACTTTTCAAACTAAAGTATTAATTTCAGATCCGTTGAAGCATTTTTTTAGATTAAAATATCATTCTGTAACAGGGTATTTGCGTCACTTTATTGATATTTTGGAGTCGCTTCACTCCTCTTCCTTGTCTTGACCTGAAAGGAAGAGTTTTTACGAGAAAGATTTGCCGATTTCTTTTCTTATAATCTCTCGATGGCAAGATTGTTTTTATATTTGAGCCTATGAAGCACAGCAGTCTTCTTGAGACTAAATAAAAGCGTCTGACATTAGCTAGAACAAAACACAAAAGTTAACGTTATGGGTCTTAAGAAGTAAATAAACAGGACTTAAAAAAATTCACTGGACTCATTCAACATCAGTTTATGAACACAAAGTCGTGTAGAACTATATATATATAATAAACAGGAACACCAGAGAAAATACAAACATCCTTCAAGGTTTAATAGTACCAACGTTTCGGAATGCACTAATTCCATCTTCAAGGCTAAAACAATAAAATTCCAAATCACATACTTGCTGCCGGAAGCTCTGACCTTAAGCTTAAAATTATGGAGTCTCTGTTTATTTATAAACTAAAACCAGACCTAAATTCTGACGAATCATCGATAGATCTGCTATGTTTTGGTTAAGGTACTAGTTTATTTTATTTATATTTCAGTTTTAATGCTTTTACTTTTTTATAATTTTAACTTTTTAACCTCACATTTATTTACCTTTTAGTTTTAATGTTTTACATTTTCTTAGCTACTTTTTATAATTTTTTAAGTTTATTTTAAATTGTTATTAAGCAATTTGTATTTTGTATGTGATTTGGAATTTTATTGTTTTAGCCCTGAAGATGGAATTAGTGCATTCCGAAACGTTGGTACTATTAAACCTTGAAGGATGTTTGTATTTTCTCTGGTGTTCCTGTTTATTATTAAACTGCGTTTTCCGCGCCACCAATCAATAGCCGATATATATATATATATATATATATATATATATATATATATATATATATATATATATATATACAGGGCGTCCCAAAAAAATGTATACACACTTTAAATAATTATAAAGGCAGTGTTTATTAAAATACATTTCATTTTCAAAATGTAATAGAATCTACAGATATTATTTAATTGTTTTGTCAACGCCTGTTTTCAAACTGACGTCCGTTCTGGTCCAGGCACTGCTGATAACGCGAAGCAATGGAATCGCAAACATCACGAAACATTTCGTTTGGTATTTGTGTGCATTCTCGTTCAATGGCTGCTCTCAATTCAGCGACTGTTGCAGGTTTTATAGCGTAGACTTTGTCTTTTAAGTATCCCCATAAAAAAAGTCTAGTGGTGTGAGGTCTGGTGAACGCGGAGGGTATTCTACGAAACCCCTTCGTCCAATCCACATCCACATCGTGCCAAGTACCACTCGCAATACTCCACTTTTCGGTCCGGATCATCATCTTCATTAATAGCATGGACTAATCTTGGAATGTAACTTTTCCATTGACAGCGCTTCAAAATGCGTTGGACAGACGATTCTGAAATTCCTACCTCACGACTCGCTTGCCGCACAGATTTTCTTGGACTTTGGTGATACGTTTCCAGTACTCTTTCTTGCTTTGTGGGGCTTGTCGATGTCCGTGGTCTTCCGGAACGCTTCTTGTGGACATTCTGAACAGTTCCATCGGCTTCAAACTTATCTCTAATTCGAGTGATGGTAAGTCGCGTTGGTGGATCTGTTTGAAACTCCCTCCTAAACTGTCTGCACTTCAACTGCGTTTTCACACTTCCAGTAGCATTTTAGAATGAATTTCCTTTGTTCAAAGCTTAGTCTGACTGCCATTATTAATTCTAATGGGTTTAACTTGGAAAGAAAGAAACATCAATTGAGCTATCAGCTGTTAAAGTGTGTATACATTTTTTTGGGACGCCCTGTATGTGTGTGTGTGTGGCAAATATTAAGCTTCACAGAGAGCAGAGTACACTTAGTTAGGTAGTCGTTTTAGGTTGGTCAGTTATTTCCCATGTGACCAATTTCAACCAATCAAGGTCTTTGTAACAAATTTCAAGGAATTGGTTTTCGTGAAATTCAGTATTTAATATGTAAATAAATATATGTATATGAGGTTGAAGAGAGGAATCTAAAGACGCAGATTTGGCATTCTGTGGCCTTACGTAACTTTCCTTCCTTTCTAAAACCCTGGAAACGGAAACAGATTCCAGATCTACTGTATTGCGACGCAACGCAATTTACTGTAATTACGAAATTAAAACTACATTTTCTTTTAGTTTATTTTTTTTTTGGTAAGTTACAGTTACAAAGTTAAAGGCTACCAAATAACCCAGAATCACCCCCCCCCCCCCCCCGAGGTTAGCTCAATAAAAAAAGGTGACCATCCCTCAAGGACGATGCCACGCCCACAAAATCCGTCCAAGAAAAGTAACTTCAAATTCAAATTTAAATCACGTTTTGTTTACATCACCGCGCTATACACACATGCACGGTCTGTGTGTATCATATATATATATATATATATATATATATATATATATATATATATGACATGTAAAGGCACACACACACACACACACACACACACACACGAGTGCACCTGTTTCTTTCATTTATATAACTAGTGACCTTTTTTGTTGGTCTTGTAAGGTCACAAGAAGCGTAAATTTAAAGAATAATTAAAAGATGAAACTTTCCAATAACGCATTATATATATATATATATA
>JAJOZX010000436.1:990000-1045000 GCA_023014485.1 Bathynomus jamesi
AATTTTCCACTGAGGAAAATTGGTTGCAATTCGGTTATTAATTTTCTTGGAAAGTGCTCACAACAGAATTCGTACACACCTAAACATATACTGTGTATATATATATATATATAAATATATATTATATATAATATATATATATATATATTTGGTAACCTTTGATTTGCTTCCGCCAGAATTGTTCATTCTGACGAAGGTCAAGCTTTTCACTCCACCTTAGACCTACAGTTTAACGTGGAATCCGAACCACGCCCCACCACCAACCCAGCGTCTTAACCACTAGGTTATCCAGGGTACCCATTTATCTACCAACCACTTTCTTTATTGTGTGGAAGGATGAACAGCTGGGTTTTGTTGTGCGCTGCCTGCCGTCACCGGGTCTCGATCTCGGGGTCGATGGATTCGTGGTCAGCGACGCTAACCACTACACCACCGAGGCGCATATATATATATATATATATTTTTTTTTGTTAGAATTAAAATTTTGTTTTAACCCAACACAGTATTTGAATACTAAACTATTAATTTATTAACGCTAAATATCAAATCAATCTATGTTTAAAGAATTTAAGTATCAAAACACTTGAAAAAATCTAGACTCCTGAATCTGTAAAGCATTTGAGTCCTGATTCAAATATCCTGTTTAAATCAGGACTCAAATGGTTTACAGATTCACGAGTCTAGAGATGGGGAGAGTTCACGATACAATGAAGACCCGGTTCATCATTGTTGAAGACCGCAAGTGAACTCTCCCCATCTCTAGACTCGTGAATCTGTAAACCATTTGAGTCCTGATTTAAACAGGATATTTGAATATTTGAAGCTAAGCTTCGATTCGATGTTTCACTTGGGGGGTTAGTAAGTTTAAAAAGGGAACAATGCCAAGGGTTTTTACACCCCGAAAGCCCTGAATTAGAGGGCTTTAAAACTTGAACAGCAGATTGCTCCGCTGCCGTGAAACTCAAATCAAAACTTGAATTGAAACTTGAATTTGATCCATCAGTCTCAGTCAGAGAAAGGGAATTTTGTTGATCAATTTCCGAAGATCTTTCTAGTCAAAATTTTTAACAGTTCTTGAAGAAAACTGACGAGTTTTCTTGGCAGATCTACGACTGTTGCTGGAATCTTGAGTTGGACTCTTGAAAGTATCCACCTCTCCAATAGGTATAAGTCCTTGAGAAACTGATATGGCAGTACCATTCTTGAGTTTTACGAAGGAGAATGGCATAAAATCTTGAAGCACATCAATTCCAATTAATCCTTCAATGTCTGAGATGAAATTATTCTGAAGGTTATAGAAGGACTTGTCCCCGAACTTAATTCCTTCTTCTTGAAGTTGAGAAATCACGTTTTTTAATTCTGGAACGGTATAATCTAAATCCATCTTTTCATCAACGATGAAGTTCTTGAGAGTAGCTTTAAATGGATTCAGCCTTACATTTAACTCAACTTCTTGAATTTCTCTAACTTGAGATCCAATGAAGGTTTTTATTAGACATTCGAATGTAGGTTTTTTCTTTAATTGGCATTCCCAACCATCTAGAACTGAGGATCTGATATATGATCGTGAAACTAAATCCAGCAAACACCTAACTGATGTGACATTATTTTGATTTACAAGTTGGCCCTTCAGGATCAAACTCAGTTTTTTCCAAGGCTAAAGTGGCTCCTATTCAAACACGTACTTTACCTACTTTCGAATTACTTTCAGTTTATCTAGCGTTCAAATGTCTTCCTCAGTTTCTCTCATCCATTAAAGCTCAGTTCTCAGATATCAAGATTTTTGTTGATGCTCAAATTGTGCTGTCTTGGGTCATTTCGTCAGACCTCAATGTCAAAATAAAAAACATGTTTGTTCCAAATCGAATTCAGGATGAATTATTTCCCGAATAATAAAT
Organism: Bathynomus jamesi; assembly: GCA_023014485.1. Classification (NCBI taxonomy): domain Eukaryota; kingdom Metazoa; phylum Arthropoda; class Malacostraca; order Isopoda; family Cirolanidae; genus Bathynomus; species Bathynomus jamesi. The sequence goes on from JAJOZX010000436.1 coordinate 991,899, forward strand.
TAAATCTGACTAATATTATTGATTCCCGCTGATAGAAATTTTATGCTATCAGAGGGTTAAACTTGATTATAGTTAAACTTTGTTATAGTTATACTTTGTAATCTTGTAGATGTTGGGTGGGTCGGCCTGGCTTGGCGGAGGAGAGAACTGCTCTCTTCCGATCTCTACCGCACATGGAGATCGGAAAACGGAGCCAGGCAGACCCGGCTCATCCAGGACGGCCCTGAACTAGGCGTCTAGTCTTCTTCCGAAGATTTCAACTTTGATATCGGTGGCGTTTTTGATATCTTTGGGTAGCTGGTTAAATAGGCTCAGCCCTCTAACAACAGAGCTATTTTTCTTCAGAGCTGAGGATATCCCTTATCTGGGCTTTAGTTTGGAAACACTACACATTCTACGTTTCCTATTTTTCAGTGTTGTTTGGATGGCTACCGGTTCAATTTAAGGTTCGATATCAGTTTTTCTATTATTTTCCATTTGTATATTACGGTGTATCTCTCTCTTCTTCTTTTCAGCGAATACAGATTTAATTTACGTAGTCTTTCCCAGTAGTTGAGTTCTTCGCTGTCATCAATCTTGGCTGTGAAATTTCTTTGAATTTCTTCTACTTTATTAATTTCTTCTTTTTTATATGGGGGCGTCGAGACAGCAGTATTTAAGTTTTGGTACGATCAATATTTTGAGCAGGGAACTCATTAAGTACTTCCTTATCCTTTTAAATGTTCTCAGTATGCGTCTCGTAATTCTCTACTTTGTTTATTGCTACCTGATTCCGTGTCTCAAATTTCGTATGGTCGGTCATTATAATTCTCAGATTTTTTCCATTCATGCTTCTCCGTATTTCCTGTCTATCTGGAACATAATACGCTCTCCGTTTTAGTTCCTCATCTCTTCCATGCTCGGGAGGTGAACATTTTTTGTATTAAATTTCATGTTATTGTTTTCTGACCATCTGTATATACTGTTCTTGTCCGTCTGTATTCTGCTGATTTTTGTATCATCAGCGAAAGATATCTGTTAGCATGATAATGAGTAGGAATGGGGGCTAATACTGTTCCTTGTGTTGCTGTAGTGAGCTGCGTACTTCCGATTCTGATGATGATAGATCTTGGATTTTTACAACTTACGGACGTTCTCTGAGAAAGTTGTAGACTCATTTTGCCACTTTGCCTGTTATTCCCATATTTTTCATTTTATGTGCTATTATGTCAGATCACACTAGTCAAATACTTTAGCAAAATCCATATATATTACATTGTAGTTTTCACTGTTTTCAACTGTATGTATAATATTATTATAGCACTCTATTAGTTGTGATAGGCACGATCTTCCTGATCGGACTCTGTGCTGGTTCTCATTGAATCTTTGTGTCTTCAGTCATAAATTTTTTCTTCAATTATTTCTTCAAATATTTTGGTGAGATGGGATGCCAATTACACTGGTCTATAGTTCTTTGCTTGAGACCTATCCCCTTCATTATAGGGATAATGTTCGCCCCTTTTCAGGGTGTTTGGTATTTCCCGTGTCCATGGATCTTTTCTATCTCCAATATACGGGTGTAGCTATTTCATTTTTATAGTATTTAATGAAAAAGGTGTTCCATTTGTCCGGGTCTGCAGCTGAATGTGATTTCACATGACCTATATATAGGTCGCGCTATATTCCTTGGCTCTTGGCGTAAAGTCAAAGTCAGTTAGTTATACACTCTCGAGTTAATTCCTCTTCAAAAAAGGTCTTCCTCTCAGGTTCTGCTTTGTCTCTATTTGAGGTACTGAAAGCTGATTCATATTGAGTCCTCAATATTTCAGATATTCCTTTTAGATTATCCGTTAGTTCATTTTATATATATATAATATATATATATATATATATATATATATATATATATATATAGAGAAGAGAGAGAGAGAGAGAGAGAGAGAGAGAGAGAAGAGAGAGAGAGAGAGGAGAGAGAGAGAGAGAGAGTATTACATTCGTATTTACCATGTTACCTAATGTTTAACATTCACATAAATTCAATGTACGTTTTTCATGTGAACTTTCCGTGTACAGAAATGTCCGTAACAGTTGTACATACGTTCATGTGCGTACAATTCCTCAATCCATTCCAAAACGTACCCCGAGGCGAACGTGCATGTACATACCACACACACACGCGCGCACACACATATACACACTTCCCATACGCCATAACAGGAATAATTATATATATATATATAAATAATATATATATATATATAATATATATATATATTTCCTTTATAATTATTTCCTTTCGTGTAGAGTTTGACTTTCACTTTTAAGGTAAGTTAACCTTTCTCGCAAGAGGTTAATTTAACCTTCCGTTATTATGTAACAACACCTACAATTTTGGATTCATTCTCAAATTTTATGTCTATAAACTTGCTCAACAAAGAGTTGTACCGTATTTGGTATAAGTGAATTAGTTATAGTAGCTACATCTATAGCAGATTTTCAACCTGTATTCTAATTATATAGTATTATATATATATATATATATTATATATATATATATATATATATATATATATATATATATATATATGTGTGTGTGTGTGTGTGTGTGTGGAATGAATTTCACAATTAAAAGCATGAAATAAATGAATGATACAAACTGACAAGGATAAGAAAAAGCGATTCTTGTATTCAACAATACACCTCGTCATTCCCTGACGAGGTATACTTTTGAATACACGAAAGGCTTTGGAATAGCTTTTCCTTTTCCTTGTGGATTTGCATCATATATATTGTGACTTAAGTATTACAGTACGGGAATGAGATATTAAGTGTTTTATTGTCGTCAACAGTAACTAAAACGAGTCACTTTAGTCTTGGAAGATGTCAATATTCATCTTTCTCTTTATATCCATTATCTGATGTTCGTTTCCAGTACTCAGCTGTTGGGTACAGTGCCCATACTACCCGCAGCAATAAGCCTCAATATCAATTTCCTACAATTCCAACTTCCTTTATTAGAATGATGGTTAGCATGGCAATAAATTGGTCTAGTTATAGGCCACGAACAGTTGAGAAATGAAGGTCTCTGATCCAGTACTTTCTGCGTTGTTTGTCCTTTGACTTCGTTTCGCATACCTTTCCGGACACATCAGACATAAAGGGATACATTTGGAAGCGGTTCACCACTGGAGATTCATAAATGTCAGAGGTTCAAGTACGACCATTCATATATATATATTATATATATATATATATATATATATATATATATATAAGTAATGGACGGAAGGAACCTAGAGTTTTAACCCTTTCATGATGGATGGTACTTTAAGTAGAGCGCATCTTGTTTCTAAATGTTTCTAAGGTGTCATTTAGTTGTCGGGAAAAGAACCCAAAATGTGTATCATTTCAGTGACGAGTTAATAAAGTATTTAGTTTTTAATAACAGAAAACCCCGTACTTTTTGGCGACAGAGTGACCACATATGCTGCGGGAATCGTCCTTAAATGGTTAAGTTGGATTTGAACCACGGGTTCCCCCCGTAATCTGGTAACTCAGAGGACGGTCTCCCATCCAACGACTTACCAGACCCAATGCTGCTCAACTTCGGTGATTGACGGGAAGCGGTGTTACGACAGGATGATTTTTTTATTCGAGAACCTTTAATAATAACTTTAATGGTTTCATGGTTCTTGAATAAAAAAACCACCATATATATATATATACACACACCCGGAATGCCACATATGGGCAGATTATACCCATGTAAATTTCCTCATTTGATTTTATATTCAACGAACGCTCTATCGACAGCTATAGCAGCTATAACTAATATATATATATATAATATATATATATATATATATATATATATATATATATACTATATATATTAAATTAAGTTGTTAATTGCATATATTTACAAGAAATTTAACAATTAAGTATCATACAATACCCATTTGTGAACGAGAAACCACTAATGTAATTTCGAAACTTATCATAGTAAGTGAGACTTAACTGTGGCAAGAAACACTATCACTTTTGAATTTAACTTTCGTTTTCAACACTTAAATCCATTTAATGTTTTTGAATTAATTAAACCACAAATAATTTCACCATTTCTGAAGAATCGTAATAAGAATTATGTCAAATTAGTTTATTTTATGTAAATAGAATTAAGTGGGTATTTAATATGCTACGGACGTAAATTGTATTCACCACAATCAAAAGGTACACCCATGGTGGGTCGTGACAGGGAAAGTATCGTACCTCTTTTCCCAGTACTATCGCATCGAGCTATGATGTCTGTCTGAGACGTCAGCCATCTTTTGTTTAAGTCATTTGACTCAGCCACTGACTCAAACGACTAGCAAAACGACTCACCAAATTGACTAGTAATCCATGAAGAAATTTACTGATAATATAACCATATATAAATTTCACATTTAATCTATGTGCGAGGTTGAGTTTGCTTGAAAATAAGAGTGTTTGAAGGTTTTATTCTTATAAAAGAAAATTTCTGGTTTGTCTTTAACTGTGTCAACACGTTTTCAGACATTTTAAAAGTTTTTTTTTTGTAATCATTCATCTTTTTATATTGAATAAGATGACGAGAAAGGTCTTGTCGTATTCTTTGCTCAGTTTTAAGATACAAGGATAATTGTTTAACAAATTTGTTAAGAGGAAATTTAAATTTTGGTCATTTGGATTGCACTTAATTTCATGCAGTTACCAATGTTGACATAGGTTATTAAACACACACACACACACACACATATATATATGTGTGTGATAAACTTTATTGGCGGGAGATAAATCCCATAAAAAGTACAATATTCATGAAGGTAATAAACCAGAGATTTAATCAAACAATAATAAATTTAAAACTAAATTTTAGGCCTAAAATAAATAAAAAAATACACGTAATGAAAAATACCAATATTGGTGTTAAGTGGAGCTATAGACAAACATTTTCATACCAACAAGTCCATAGCCCAGAAGATATAAGTCAGAACTGATGAATAGCTTGGACAATTGGATTGTCTGAGTTTTGAATTCCGTGCATGAGATTGTACTGTACTATTGTACTGAGATTGCCTTGTTACCTCCGGGAGGCTCGATCGAGACATTATGTTTAGCGAACATTTGTGAAGCTGAGCATCTTGGAGGTAACTTATGCAGACCTTTAAAAGATCCGTTATAAAGCAAATCTCGGATTCTGCCGGAACTTATTCTTTATAATTAGCCCGCAGTTGCTGTCCAAAGGTGTTTGTGCAAAACATGATAAGTTTTATTGGCAAGATATAAACTCCATAAAAAGTATATATATATATATATATATATATATATATATATATATATTATATATATATATATATATATATATATATAAGTTTCTTAATATATATATATATATATATATATATATATATATATATATATATATATATATATATTAGTATCACCTATTATTATACCCTATACACGATGACGCGATATTGGGTACAGCTACTGTAAAATTTAAACTCTCTCTATGCCAAGTAAAGAAAAAAACGTTTTCTAATTGGTTAAAAACTAAACGTAGTTGCTTCACACACTTTTGTAAATGGGAAAAACGTTTGCTATTTAACATAATTATTAGCCTTGTCACTTTCAGTTTCATGAGGAAGAAATCTTAACTCCTGAATAATTAATGAAAACAACTCAGAGTTTTCACTTTTGTGTATATATATATATATATATATATATATATTATATATATATATATATATATATATATATATAAGCAAGTGTGCTTGCATAATAGGCAAATAAAACTAAAGGCATAAAATATTTTTATGCTTTAACGAAATCAGTAATAATTCTCCTTACCAATTGCCCAATCGTGAAGTCACAATAATGGTTGTATATATATATATATATATATATAATTATATATATTATATATATATATATATAATTATATATATATATATATATATACAAGGGCGGATTTAGGGGGGGGGGTCCGCGACGTCCGGACCACCCCTCATTTTCTTGTAAGTGCCCCTTTTTCAAGTGCAAGTGCCCTATTTAAATAATATGTCTCTCTAAAAGCAATTTTTTTTTTTTTTATAAATAGATGATGGTTATTTTCTTTTATTCAAATTTTATTTTGAGTCTTTATCTGTATATATTGTACTTCCAAATTTGTAGTTGCAGGGGTTTTCATAGGTGCCCTCAGTACTGGCGCAACTATATTACTATTTTTATCTTCATCTTATTCTGATAGCAGGCCCGTAGCCAGGTGGGGGGCGGGTCGAACGACCCCCCTTGACAGGAACGGTCCACTTTTGTAACCGTAGTTATAACTTATGATGTGATATTTATAATATATAACATCATTCAGTAAATAAATACTTGCATTTTCTTTTGAAACTTCACAAACTTCTCTAAACTACTCTAAACCCCCTCCGCAGTGACTAGGTCGTTGAGCGAAAAGGTCCGCCTTTCTACAATTTGAACCCCCTTCCTTGGGAAGTCCTGGCTTCGGGAGTAGATAGTTTTTTTAATTGGCAAGACATTTGTAATTAAATAATTTTCTGTGATAATCGTTGTACCCAAATTAGATTTTTATTTTAGGATATATCATATTTGAATGAAACTCATCTAATACAACAATACAATTGATTTTACACTCGTTCATTGATGGTCTGTTTTAGGAAACAATTTTTAGTACTATGCCCTTTACATTTTAGGGGGTGCCCTTTTTTCTTTCGACATCCCCCTTACTGAAGTGCCTAGATCCGCCCTTTTATATATATATATATATATATATATATATGACGTAAGTATAGAGGAGTGTTCTGCACACAAGGAAGAGAAATAACAAACAAATGAAAAATAAGGCACCCGCCCGGGAATCGAACCCAGGATCTTCCGATTGCCGGTCAGACGTGCTAACCACTACACTACGGAGCCACGATAGTCAGAAGTTGTAATTCTCCTACATAGGGCAGAAACCAATGCCAATGCCTTGAGAGGGCACCCTCGCAAATCGTGAATATGTACATTTAACTGCAATGACCGCGCAGTATATTAACGTATAGAAACGACGTAAGTATAGAGGAGTGTTCTGCACACAAGGAAGAGAAATAACAAACAAATGAAAAAAAGGCACCCGCCCGGGAATCGAACCCAGGATCTTCCGATTGCCGGTCATTGCAGTTAAATGTGTGTATATATATATATATATATATATATATATATATATATATATATATATATATATAATAATGATTTATTTTTATAATTTCGACGCTACAGACTTTCCATAATTGGAGGTGTTACCAAAAACCGCCTATATGGGGTTAGGCAGAATAAAGATTTAGGGGTTGAGCAACTGAGTGAAAGGCATCACGTTTTCTAAACGATATTTTGGCATCCTTTCAAAGAGTGGAATGCTTTTAAAAGAGTAAACAAAAAGCTCAGTCGGGCAATGCCCACTCTGCCTCAAAAAATCTCTACATTTTGGGAAATCAACAGAACTATACTTTTGGCGTTCGTTCTAGTCTAACATAAACTAACCTAACTTAACCTAACATTATCTAGTGTAACCTAATCTAGTAAAACCTCACTAACCAGGCCTTACCTAACATACTGAAGCTTAACTAACCGGGCCTAACCTAACCTACTGAAGCTTAATTAACCGAGCCTAACCTACCCTACTGTAACCTAACTTATCCTAACCTACAGCAAACTAGCCGTATGAACAACCAGGTGAACAAAATTCTTAAAAATTATCAAAATGGTGTAAGAATTCTACTGTTTGTTGCTCCGCTGCACAAATATAAAACACAATTGGTCACAAACAAAGATTAACTTTTGGTTTTTCTTCATAAAAACTGTGGAAATTGAAAGAAATCAATAATATCTAAAATGTGACGTAATCAATCGAAATTTGATTGAAAAGAAGCTTTTGTGTTAAAAGAAGGGACCAAAAAGACAATGATATAACAATGTTAAGAAATTTAATTTTAAAATTTTTTTATTGGGCGACTCAAATTAAGAATTAAAATTGTTTCAGAGCGTTTATTTGCGTGTGTGTGTGTCTGTCTGTCTGTCTGTCTGTCTTAACATTCATCGAATAAAAGAGAGTTTAGTTATGTATTCATAGTTTACCTTAAATATATTAAGATGTTTTCTATATTCACCCTCTTTTTTCCGTTCTGTGAAGCCGGAAGTAAGACAAAAAGTCCGGATGTAACTCAATACACGTTTTTGTAAGAAAAAAAAATTGTAGCACTCCTTGTCAACAATAACGTACATATTTGTACGAATATGTAGATAAATTTGCACATGTCATGTATACATAATAAGAAGGTGTGTGTCCCGTCAAAGGACGAACTACTTTAGTTTTTGTACTAATTTGAGGATGATGTGGGCGAGACAGAGGAAGCCGTTAATAGATCAATATTATTATTATTATTATTATTATTATTATTGACGAAAAAAAACTCAAAATATAATTTGGAAGAAGGGCTTAATTTTAAGTCTGAAATTCTCTCTCTCTCTCTCTCTCTCTCTCTCTCTCTCTCTCTCTCTCTCTCTCTCTCTCTCTCTCTCTCTGTATAATATATAGACAACTCGTAACCTCGTATTAGTTCCGTGCGTCGGTCTTTCTTCACACGTTGGTCAAGCTGGTGGCCCCCACCTTTACGCCAGGCATGGTGGAGAAGCGAGTTGCTCTCTTCCGAACTGCATCGACCATAGCCAGGCAGACCCAGCTCATCCGGTACCGTCCTGAGCCAGGCGTCTATTCTTCTTTTGAAAATTTTAACTTTGACACCAGCGATGCTTCTGATGTCCTTTGGAAGCTAGTTAAAAACTTTTGGCTCTCTGACAACCAAACTATTTTCTTTCAGAGAGGAGGGTGTCCCTTTTCTGTCCTTTAGTTTGGTACACATTCTATCTTTCCAATTTTCCAGTGTTGTTCGGGTCGTTACTGGGTTCACTTTGAGGTTAAGTATCAGTTTTTCTATTAATTTCCTCGTGTAAATTGTAGTGTACATCTCTCTTTTTCTTTCCACTTAATAGAAATTTAATTTAACGTGTGTATATATGTATCAGTGGCGGCTCGTGGTAATTTTACTTACGCATGCAGTCACATGCATTACAGTGTAGTACATATTAGATAAGCTGTATTTTGTCTTTTATGGTATTCTTATGAGTTATGTAGTAACCGAGGATAGAACCAATATTATATTAATATTAATAATAATTTTAACTTTATTTTTTTAACTTAAATAATAATTTTAAATTCATTGAGTATATTATTTACGCATGCAGTGCATGACTTGCATTCATTAAGAAGCCGCCCCTGATATGTATATATATATATATATATATATATATATACATACACACTCGTATATATATAGCCTATATGGGATGAACTTCACAATTAAACACGTGAAATGAATGAATGCTGCAAACCCACAAGGAAAAAGAAAACCGATTCCAAGTCCTTTCGTGTATTCAGAGCTACACATCATCAGGAAATGAAGAGAGAAGGCAAGATGCCCATAAATATATACAACGTAGCGGAAACCAAAACAATTAGCACATACTTAATAAGAGTTAATGAGAAGCAAAAGGAATTTCAACAAAATATTGTTAATTTTATACATTCTTCACTGTTATTGAAATTGTTTTTAAAATGGATAAATGCACATTCTAGAATAGTTCTTTATATTATGTCTCTGTTTTCAACAAGCGCTTTAGAACTATCCCACTTGATGCTATGATTACATCTATACATATGGTTAAACAGCATTGGAACTATTAGCTGTTCTACACGCATATTTATACTGTTTTACCCTAATATCTAACGTTTTATTCGTTTGGCCTATATATACTGAGTTACATTGTGTACATCCGATCGAATACACACAACCAACAACATTATCCGGACTATTCTTTATTAGGCGTGATTTAACAGTATTATTATACTTAAAGACTACATTGATGCCAATTGCTTTAAGTAAAGTCGGAAGATATTGAAAATTAACATTGTAAGGTAGGCTAAGGATATTTTTACGCTCAAATTCCTTTACAATTACATTATTATAATACCTATTCTTGGCTTTCCTAAGACAGTTATCTAAAAATGAACTAGGATAACATAATTTAGTACCAATATTCATGATATTGCATAACTCGGAATCTAAAAATTCAGGACTGACAACTCTCAGTGCTCTAAGAAACATAGCAGAGAAAATAGAGGATTTAATCGAGGGATGATGGTCAGAATAAAAATGCACATAAGAGTTATTATTAGTAGGCTTGCGATAGACTTCAAATTTGAACTGATTAGAGCATCTCCAAATTTTTAGATCCAGAAAAGATAAGCTTCCATCATTTTCTTTTTCAACTTTGAACTTAATAGATGGGACTAAATTGTTGAGCCTACCAAGAAATAAGTCAACATCCAAATTATTAGGCCAAAGGCATAAAATATCATCCATATACCTGTACCAAACCAGGTTAAAATTAAGAATCGTAGGCAAAATTCTACTTTCAAAAAATTCCATATATAAATTAGCTAGTACGGGTGAAAGGGGATTTCCCATAGCCAATCCAAACGACATAGCATAAAACTTATTTTCAAACTGAAATTTACAATCTTTGACACAAAGCTTAATTAACTCAATAAGAGTGTTGTGTTGAACGGGGAAAGAATATTCAAAGATCTTATCTTTTAAAAAATCAAGTAGGTCAAGTAGGTCATGAACAGGGTTGATGACCTACTTAATTTTTTAAAAGATAAGATCTCTGAATATTCTCTCCCCGTTCAACACAACACTCTTATTGCCTTATCTTGCCTTATCTCTTTATTCCCTGACGAGGTGTAGCTCTGAATACACGAAAGGCCTTGGAATCGTTTTTCTTTTTCCTTGTGGATTTGCAACATATAGCCTATAGGATGAAGTTGTTACTAAACTTAAAATAATTACATTAAACTATAAAAATAATGCAGAAAACAATAAAATAAAATAAAAAATTATATCATGAATATTAACCAGAATTTTTTTTTGGTGATTTCAATGATTTCCAAAATTACAGAAAGTAATCCAATTTTCCACTCCTAAAATTATGAAAGTGGTCATAAAATCTAATTATACAATATATATATATATATATATTACCTAGCGAAGTTTAGATCTGCTATGACCTTTTGACCCTTTGGGTTGGGTATGTATCAATGTAACCTCGATTCGGAGTCACGTTGGGTCAGGTTGAAGTCACGAAATTTTATTTCATTTCATCTTTTTTTTTTTTACTTTTACGCAATTTAAACACCTTATATATATATATATATATATATATATATACCTTAACCTTACCTTATGAACCTTATGTTGTTTCATGCGTTGGGCTCTCTTCACACGGAGGTCAAGCTGGTGGCCCCGCCTCTAGGTCTGGCTTGGTGGAGGAGTGAGTTGCTTTCTTGCGCTCTCCATCGTACATAGCCAGGCACGCCCGGCTCATCTGGTACCGTCCTGAGCCAGGCCTCTAGTCTTCTCTTGAAGACTACAACTTTGACCCCCGTTACGTTTCTGAGGTCCTTTGGAAGCTGGTTGAAAAGTCTTGGCCCCTTGACAACCAAGCTATTTTCCTTCAGAGTTGAGGAGGTCCCTTGTCGGGCCCTCAATTTGGGAACACTACACATCCTGCCTTTCCTATTTTCCAGTTTTGTTTGAATGGTAATTGGGTTTAGTTTTAGGTTTGGTACCAGTTTTTCGATCATTTTCCATATGTAGATTATGGTGTACCTCTCTCTTCTTCTTTTCAGGGAGTACAGATTTAGTTTAGTAGTCTTTCCCAGTAGTTGAGTTCTTTGCAGCCATCAATCTATATATATATATATATATATATATAGAGAGAGAGAGAGAGAGAGAGAGAGAGTCTAGGACTCTAGGTATTTATTGGTGTGTGTGTGTGTACGTGCTTGCGCAGCTGAACATAAGTGAAATTGAGTGTGTGATAATTTACAGATGTAGTGGGGCTAATTTTTTGTGGGGTAGCACTTTTGGTATCTCAGAACATTACAAAATTTATACCAAAAAAATCTAGAAACATTATTGTTGTCGGGACAAGTTACGTTCGTCCTGATTAAGTCAGGTTATGATATGTTAGGTTAGTTAAAGTTTGGTTAGGTCAGGTTAGGTTACGCTAGCGAGTACCTCACTCTTTAATGACTTAAGAGAAACCACCTCTGGAGCACCCCGCATTTACACCCGAAACATATCACGCCCATCCCAGTTCGATGGGTAATGCTGTCAGCTTAAATTGGTTTGTTATTATTTACTAACTTTTTCAATTAAATACAAGTAAATGGGGAAAACCAAAGTGTCTATTTACTTTTGCCAACCGTCTATAAAGACCTTTTTCAGCAAATTTATATACCATGAATGAAGTACTTCCTTTTATTTAAAAAAACAAAACAAGGAGGACTTTCCTCATAAAAAAAAATCTGCATTGTATTTATTTTGTAGAGATAATGGCGTGAAAAGTCCCTCCGTTTTCTGTTACAAAGAATTAAAGAAAGGGGATTCTTTTTTATTGTTTTTTTTTGGCGTTAAAAAAAAATGAAGAAAAAAGATGTATAATTCATTAGTTGGTTTTAACTTTTCCGTATTTGATTATCTTGTGAAGGACCGATCATTAATGAAAGAAAATGTATTTCTTATTTCCTAGAATATATATATATATATATATATATATACACTTTTCAAAGGTTCCGTGCGATGATTCCTCATTTCACGAAGGTCAAGCTTGTTGCCCCTCCTCTCGAGTTGGCCTAGTGAAGTATTGAGTTGGTTTCTTGTACTCTCCACCTCACATAGCCAGGTATGCCGGGCTCATCGGGGATTGTTCTGAGCCAGGCGTCTAATCTTCTTTTGAAAATGTCCACTGCGACACCATTCGTGTTCCTTAGGTCTTTGGGCAGCTGATTCAACAGTTTTGGTCCTCTCACAACAAAACTATTTTCTTTCAGGGTTAAGGATGTTCCTTGTCTTGCCTTTAATTTGAGAACACGACACAGTCTTCCTTTTCTACTTTCCACCGTTGTTTGGGGAGTTACAGGGTTAAGAGTAAGATTAGGGACTAGTTTTATATATATATTTATATAATAGTGTGTAGAAGTAAAATATAATGTATTTTTAAGTAAAGTAGCATTGAATCATATTGAATTTATACCCGGTTAGGGATAATTCAGGATGCACTCGTTACACACAGGCTGAAGCGTTAATTACGAAGGTGATTCACCGAATTCTCAACAATTTTTGACGAACTGTATAATGCGATCAGAGATGGGTATACACTACCGTAGACTGTTTTCGATACATTTTCAAAGATACAATTCTAGCTTGTATCGAGCGCTTATATTTTGGAATATCTGGTATCTTGAAACATTGTTACGCTTCAAAATGCACTTAAGATACACTTAAATTCTGTAAAAGTTCACAATGGAATACATCGAACATTACCGCTGAGATATATCTTCCCAAGGTGGCTGTATGGTAATAATGAAGTGACAAATACGACATAAAGAAGATAAAAATTGAAGCTAAGACACGTTCACATTCGTCACGAGTTTATCAGTCACGTATCAGACAAAAATTTTTGTATCAGTAATGTTGCATTGATATTATTAGCAAGTGCAATTATCGCATTAAACTAAATTTACATTAAGCAAATGTATAGATTTAGCCTATAGGTGTAATAGTACAGGGGTTAAAAATCTCATTTGATGCCTGATTGATGGATTTGTGACGAGTGGGAGCACAGCCTGAGGGTGATTTATTTGATTAAAAAAAGGTGAAGTTTGAAAACTGAGGAAATTATAGTTATTTGTTGTTGTCATGGAAACAAAACTGGCATAATGAAAAATCATCAAAGAAGTGGGTTGTAGTAATTATAGATGCACGATGCATGGGTGGAGTAGGATATAATTTTCATGACTATAAATGGGACTGATATATTTTCAATTGGCAAATGTAGCAAAGTTCATTGAATCTATCACAGACAAGAGGTTTTGGCTGACACTGTTACGCGCATTAATTTGATTAAATTAAGATAAGTTAGGCTGAGTCAGGTCATTTTTGGTCAAGTTGGGTTACGTGTTAAATAAAGTTAAGTCATATCAGATAAAGTTAATTTAGGATAACAAGGTGCGATAGACTTCCTTGTTCGTGTGATACTACTAAGTCTTCACAAATGGAGATTTTATTGGTATCGTCTGACATGAAACTAAACGCACCCACATGCCCACAATTTTCGTGGAAAGTAACTCTGTTACTTTTGGATAGATGGCTTACTTATTCAAGATAATGAATGAATGTGTGTACATACATACATACATACACTTAACTGTATCTGAGATGTTGTTCTCTGTCAAGCGTGTGTGTGTGTGTGGAACGACGTCGATCTCAAAACATGTTCAGTGGAAATGAATGTTTGGGAACATACATAAAAGTATGTTATGTGCATTAAAAGGATGTAAAATTAATATGTTCCAATTTTTTTATGCTTTATTTTTATGTTTCAGCTTTTACTTATTAGTAAAAATAAATAATACAACATTACAATTATTATTATTATTATTATTACTTTTAAAATACTGTATATATTAATTAATAAAATATATATTAATAATAGCTACATCATCATCTCTTTTGGTGAACGCGACTGAAAAGCAATTTGATCGATTGAATATACAGTTGATTTGGAAAAAAAACGGCTTTTTCAAAATTCAGTTTATACCTTTTCTTTCCTTTGTATTGATTTCAATTATAGGTATTCCTTAATAGGCTTTCGAGCTGTTGATATATATATATAATATATATATATATATATATTATATATATATATATATATATATATATATAGCCTCGGTGGTGTTGTGGTTAGTGTCGCTGACTACGAATCCATCGGCCCCGGGATCAAGACCCTGTGACGGCAGCCGGCGTGCAGCAAAACTCAGCTGGTCATCCTTCCACACAATAAAGAAAGTGGTTGTTAGATAAATGGGTACCCTTGGTGGCCTAGTGATTAAGACGCTGGACTGCTGGTGGGGCGTGGTTCGGATTCCACGTTAAACTGTAGGTCTAAGGTGGAGTGAAAAGCTTGACCTTCGTCAGAATGAACAATTCAGGCGGAAGCAAAACCAAAGGTTATATATATATATTATATATATATATATATATATATATATATATATATATATATATAATGTAAAATAACGCACTGTCGCGAAGTCAGTCCCTGATAATTAACTTCTAGGTGTATGTAAACGCTGTTCGCTGTTTATGCTGCCATTGCCAATTGAGAAGGGTTCGCGATGAGCCGAAACTGTATTGGTGTTAAAGAAATAAAAATTTAAGTCTTCCTGAAGAGTGGTTTCCTATTATATATTATATATATATATATATATATATATATATATATATATATATGAAGAAGCGTTCGAAAATAAAGCAAAGAAATTGGCAAAAAATGTTCATTCTTAGTAGGTCATGTGAGCATAAGCGAGACCAGCTAATATATATATATATATATATATATATATATATATATATATATATATATATATATATATATGTGTGTGTGTGGGTGTGTGTGTGTGCGGGTGTGTGGGCCTGTTGACTGTAGGCCCTATAATTAATGTAATTAGATAATTAAATATTATTTGCTTATTTGAGGGGTTACCAAAATAGATGTAAAAAAATAAAGGAGATTAATAACCCTTCGTAGTGTTTAGTTTAACTAACTCTGTAACGGAAAAAAATATTACAGTGAATAACGTTTCAATGTTGAAGTAAATGAACAAATAAACGTTTGTTTGGTTGAGCTTAAATTAATTACACTAAAAGACAACTTTTTTTTTAAACGAATTAAGGACGGGGGATCTGGCATACCTGAGTGTTATGGTCAAGCCTATAAGTCAGTGGTTCCCAACCTAGGGGTAAATTACTCGACTAGGGTAATGACAACTATTTTGTTGGGTAATGACGCGCGATCCAGAAGTTATAAAAAATAATATCTAATGATTGGGGTAATGGAGCGGATTAGAACTGTGTTTTGGGCAACCATACAAAAAAGGTTGGGAATTACTGCTATAAATCATCCCCGACGAGAAGAGAACTTGTAAAGATACTGTTATTGGATTTTGATATATTGTAAGTTGGTGGAAATGTATTCTGTGGAAGTGAATTCCACACAGTACGTGTGTGCGTAGTATATATGAATTTCTGTATAGGGATGTTCCGCAATGTGATATTTGTACTGTAAAGGCATGCGCGCTCCCAGAGTCCATAGTGGGTCTGGAATGGATGCGGAAGGGTGACATTATTGACTACTGTAAAGTTTGCATAATAGCTTATTAAATGAATTACGTGAATGTATGCAAAATGAATTTGAGTGTTCCTTTAGTTTAGATCAATATTATTAATGTTGGGGTTATTCAATCTCTTCCGTAACCCTAAAGGTCGTGCGACGGAGGGGGACCTACTTCTTTACGTTTAACTTAAGTCATCTAAAGGTTACTACTACATCATCTGGGACGGTCACCCAACCAACTACGAAAGAGACCCAACTTCTCTGAACTCGTTGATCTAACGGAACGCGGTGTTGCGACGTGCCACCAACTAGTCCAGCTTAGATCACTCCATTAAGTTCAGTACTCTCAATATTTAATTAAAAATTTTCTTTTTAATAGAGATAAATTTTTCTTAATTTTTGTATCTAAAATTTCTGTATCATGAATCGAACATATATTTCTTGGAAGTATTTTGCATCTTGTATCGAAGATACAGTTCAAAAGTAGGCATTTTATCTTCCATGAGGGTAGATCATAGCCGTAGGAGGCGGGGGATCAGGGGGAGCTCATTTGAGCTCCCCCCCCCCACACAATTCAGCCCGACTGAATTTTCAATTACACCCGAAAATTCGGACAAAAGCCCAGTACACCCATTTTCAATCACCACGATTTCACCCGAAACGTTTTATGATTTTCATACAGGGCATCATCTCTTTGCCGAAAAGTATGTCTTCAGATCTTGAACGATGCAATACTTGATTATAGAAAGGAAAACCTGTCGCAAAAAGGCAGTATTTATGTACCCCATTTGATATAACCTGTTACAACTTACTCTGTTGTTGTAACTCGTTTGGTGTTCAGCCTTTATACAAGTGCGTTTACCTACAAATAATGTTTAATAAAAATATGACTTTAAAATCAATTTTCGGTTTCGCTTATTTTTTTCAGCCAAAACTTGCTTGCCCCCCCTGAACAAAATCGGGGCCCCTACGCCTATGAATATAGTTACAAAAAATAAAAACGCAATACAAAATTTTTATTATAAAAAATTACTGTATTAATTCACGAGGCATCTTTGTAAATTCTAATTAATAATTTATTGTAAATTACTTTAAAAAATATTTGGGGAATTTAGAAAAAAAAAGTTATATTTTCGTCATTTATTAATTGAAGTTATTAGTATCATTTTTAAAAATGATAGTAACAGCTTTAGTAAGGAAATAATACACAGTTATCCTAAATTTAAATTTTTTATTTTATATTTAAATGATAATAATTATTTATTTTTTAATTTCTCGTTATATATATATATATATATATATATATATATATATATATATATTATATATATATTATATATATATATAATATTATATATATATATATTATATATATATTTTATTTATTTATTTATTTATTTATTTAAGTTTGACCTCAAAAAAGATTTATAATAAAATCTTCGTTTTCTTTCGTGTTTTTTGAGTTTATTTTTGGACTTGCTAATAAATTTACATACTAGTGAAAGTTGTATACAGTTAATAATATTAACTGTATTATTAAGTTTCTAATAAGTGGCTAATATTAAATTTCACTGAGATCAGCTTACACTAGGTTAGGTGGTCGTTTCCAATTGGTTAGTTATTTCCCACGTGACCATAGGTGGCGGAACGGGGCTGGGGGCCCCCCTTCTTAAATTGGCAGAGGGGGCCAGGACCCCCCTTGCCAGCGAAGATATTTTAGCATTTTAAACTTTGAAAAACAAGTTTTTCAAAGTAAAAAGTAAGTAAACATTTATTTTGTGTTTGGGATACGTAACATATTTCGTAAATTGTAAGTGCTTAATTGTACCACTTTAGCATGTTCACACAGTCTCGTGAGTGTAGTCAAATAGTATGCTAATCAGTCCACTTGGTTCCCCGTTGCGCGCTGATGTTTCGTCGCCATTGCTCGTGACCAATTTCGGCTAGTCAGAATCTTTGCAACAAATTTCGAATTTGTCAAAAAACTGGGCTCCGCAAAACTTAACACACACACACACACACATATATATTAGGGTGGCCCTTATTTTTTAATTTTTTAATTTTCTGTGTTGCACCCCCTGAATTGGTTTGATTCCATGTAAAACTGCGACACATGAAACAGGAAAGAATTTGAAGAATTTTTAGAGGTAGCTCAATGTGCTCAAATCCTATTTATTTTTATTTTTTATTATATTTAATTAATTTTAATTTTATTATTATATTTAATCCTATTTGTTTCAGTTCAGAAAAAGTATGGCTTCTAGTATAATACCAAATACGCGTTCTAAAACTGATGTTTATCTACTTGGAAGTGAAATTACTGAAATTATTGGATCCAAGCTACCATCAATCAGACAAGTTCTTGATGTTTTTCTCTATCCCCACAACCAAAAAAAAAGAAACTAAACGAGATGCGTCAACATATGTAATTCAGAAAATTCTGCCATTCTGGGAGAAAGCTAGACTACCGACCAAAGAAGTACATCATTGCGAGGAAAAGCTTGAGGAAGTGTTCGAAAATCCATCTAGGACGTTTTGGCGCCACCGTTTGGGCGCCGCCGTTTGGGCGCGGAGCCGGTTTGGCGCCGCCGTTAATTAGTATTAAATATCAAGTAGTAATACTTGGTTATTAACCTGAAGTGCTGTCTGTCTTTTCAGATAAGTTGTGTTGTTGCCCTTAATAGCATAAATGTCTGAAAATATATCAAGTAAGAAAGGGAAACAGAAGTTTTCACATAATGGATATTTGTGTGTGTTTCATAAATGTAGCAAGCGCGACCCTTCGTTACTTTTTTGGCGGTGCGAGCAAAAGAGTCAGTGTATTATAAGGTGTGTATATAATATGGGTACTTTTCCGTTATCTGTCCCATTGACGATTGGTTAGGTTCAGTCATGATATTTTCGTTAAAACTAACAAAAATATCACAACTTAACCTAACCAATCGTCACTGCCCGGTTAGGTCAACTGTACGCCCTTGACGATTGGTTAGGTTAAGTCGTGATATTTTCGTTAGTTTTACCAAAAATATCACGACAACCTAACCAATCGTCAAACGGCGCCCAAACGGTGGCACCCAAACGGCGGCGCCAAAACATCGGCGCCAGAACGTCGGCGCCAAAACGTCCTATTCCGTTCGAAAATTGGGGGCTGCTGAAAAAGAACGAGGGACGAACATCAGCTACTCAGAAGTCTAATGAAGAGAAGTTTATTATTGCGCTCGATTCCTTCGACATTGCACATGCGGACGCCTTAAAGAGGATTACTATCCCCGAGGCTCGTGAATTTTTGATAGCTCGACGAGAAAAGGGGCGACGCGGCTGCATGACTGGGTTTGATGTCAGCCCGCACAAGAAAGAACAGAGAGCTGCTAAGAGAAAAATGGAAGAGGATCAAAGACGCACACGTGAAACTTCAAGGGTTATTGCTTAGCTTTATACAAAATCTAATGCTGTCATTTATTATTTACATGGTTCTGTATATTTTACTATATATACATTATTCTATTCTTTTCTGTTCTGTTCTATATTATTCTGTTCTATATATACACATTATTTTCATGGTTCTATACATTTATTTACTGCTGATTTTACTTCATAAAAGCACAAAACTAATCTGGTCCTTCTTTTCCTTTCACAGAAGAAGGCGGCTACTAAAGTAATGAAGGCTTCACCAAGCAGTGAATCAGATCCTGAAGTCAAACCCGAAGAGCCTGAATGGACTGCTGAGCCAGGACCTAGCACAAGTGATCAGCCTCGTCATTGTGATCGAAAGATGGTCATTACCTCAACCTTATCTACTGTTTTCGACCGTACCAAACTCTCTGACAGAAAGGCAACAATGGTAATGATTGAAACAGCTATGACCTGGGCCGTGATGTCACAGATTTGGCACTCAACCGGCAGACAATTCAGCGTTCTCGTCAACAGCACCGAGAGATAATGTTTCATCTACTCAAAGAAACTTTTCAGGCGGAAGGTCCTCTCGTAGTGCACTGGGACGAAAAAATACTGCCCAATATTACTGGAAAAGAGTATTCTGATCGTCTGCCAGTTCTCGTCTCAGGAAGCGGTATCTCTCAATTACTAACAGTGGCGAAACTACCTTCTGCAACTGGACAAGCTCAATCTACTGCAGTCTGCAGTGCACTCAGAGAGTGGGGAATAGAAGAAAAGGTTCAAGGTATGAGTTTCAACACTACTAGCTCGAACACAGGAAGAATAAATGGCGCTTGTATCTTGATTGAGCAGAATCTCGGACGCAACCTTCTCTTCTTCGCCTGCCGTCACCATATTTACGAGCTTGTAATAGCAGCAATTTTCAAACGTTGTATGGGAGAGTCGAGAGCGCCCGAAGTACCCCTCTTCAAACGATTTGCAGCTAAGTGGCAATGTCTTGACAAACAAAATTTCTAGAACGGTTTCACCGATCCCTTCATATGCCAATCTCTCTCAGAGGAGAAAGAGGAGCTTTTGATATTCATCAACTCACAGCTTTCTGAAGCTCAACCGAGAGACGATTATATAGAGCTGCTGGAGCTGGCAAGCATCTTCCTCGGAGCAGTGCCAGCAAAAGGCACCCGTTTCATGACCCCAGGGTCCATGCACCTTGCCCGTTGGATGTTTCATGGCCAGTGCCACCTCTCTTCTCGCGAGGTGAAGGGTCTACGAGATATCTGCCTTCTTGCAGTACGTCTCTACATAAAAGCCTGGATCACTTGTCCCAGTGCACCCTGTGCTCCAGCAAATGATCTTCAGTTCCTCAAAGATTTGCTGGGTTACTCTCGTCAATACATCTAGGCATTTCACAAATCGCCTCGGCCAAAATGTCCAACCATCTCTGGTACCTTTCGGAAGAATTGGTTGCTCTGGCCTTTTTTGATGACAAGACCTCGGCTTCGCCAAAGATTCAGATGATTCACGTGCTGAATGCTAACAGTAGTGCGGAGGACGATGAAGCACCCCCCCCCCCAAAAAAAAGTTCAAGTTGATCTAAAAACTTTCGGAGATAAGTCACTACAGGATTTCGTCACAAACAGATCCCGCACTCTATTCACAAAGTTTAATCTATCGGAACACTTTCTCAAGGAAGATCCAACAACCTGGAGCGAACTGGAGGAGTACAAACGAGCGAAAGAGAAGGTAAGAGCCATCAACATTGTGAATGACTATGCAGAGAGAGCGGTTGCTCTCATTCAAGAATACAGCAGGCATCTTACGAAGAACAGTTACAGTTTCTTCTACAAATTGTCAACGAACACCGCCGTCTCTTCCCAGATAGCTTGAAAAAAAACTTTGTATGGCTGTATAAGTTTCGTTTTTCATGTGGATTCATTATAGTTATATATTATTCAATATGTTAAAACTTCATGTTGCTTGAGCTACCTCAAAATGTTGGAATAAATGTATAAAAATTTATATGCAGTGTATTTACACCAATTCGAACTACTTTGAAGGTTGCGATCCTAAAAATTAAAAAAAAAATTTTGCCCTATATAAGGGCCACCCTAAATTTATATATATGTTACGCCCAAACATCGAAATCGCTCAGTGAGCGAAAAAAACAGCCACAACGCGTTGTGGATGCACCTAAGTGACCACACACCGATGTTAGATATTTTTTCTCTTCATGGCCGTTCTCAAACAACCACAACGCGTTGTGGACGATTCGGATATGACCACAACGCGTTGTGGACGATTTGAAACGACCACACGCCAATGTCTTTCATCAAACTCTATTTAAACACGACGTATACTGAAATGATATAAACACGACGTATATTGAAATGATATAAATACGACGTATATTTATCGACGTATTCACCGATCAAACTAATTAATGACGTAAAACTCTTAATGATGTAAACAACCGCTTACGCTATCATATTTTCTTACCGGAATTTTTTAGAGGCAAAAAACCCTTAAGAAAAAAGGGGAGAGGGGAGCACTACGGGTCTCCGCCCCCGTACCCCCGAGACCTAAATTATACAGGTGATAATATTGAGTAAATGTACCCACCTTGCCTGGGTAGCCGGAGCCAAAAGGACTAATGTAAAGGATAAAAAAAGCTAAGTGCACTTTTTAAAATTTATTACAAATCCAAATATTGTTTCAAACTAATATAATAAGTAGTCTTACAATAAAAAGTAGGAGAAACATCACTATATTTTTCAACACCAGAGGTATTGCCAACAATCAAATAACCTAATTGTACAGACGTATCTTCAGTTGAAAACCAAGGTTGTCTTTTTTGGAAAACATTGGCCTTACCTCCGTACCCATTAATTTGATATTGCAAACCTAACCTAGCATAACGGGAGAATCTATGCCAAGCGTTATGAGTACGAGTTTTAGGTCGGTGTGTGGTCGTTTCAAATCGTCCACAACGCGTTGTGGTCATATCCGAATCGTCTACAACGCGTTGTGGTTGTTTGAGAACGGCCATAAAGCGAAAAAATATCTAACATCGGTGTGTGATCACTTAGGTGCATCCACAACGCGTTGCGGCTGTTTTTTTCGCTCACTGAGCGATTTCGATGTTTGGGCGTAATATATATATATATAGTGGTGTAGCGGTTAGCGTCGCTGACTACGAATCCATCGGCCCGGGTTCGAGACCCGACGGCAGCCGGCGCGCAGCAAAACCTAGCTGTTCATTCTTCCACACAATAAAGAAAGTGGTTGGTAGATAAATGGGTACCCTAAGTGGCCTAGTGGCCACCTAGTGGTTAAGACGCTGGGCTGCTGATGGGGCGTGGTTCAGATTCACGTTAAACTGTAGGCCTAAGGTGGAGTGAAAAGCTTGAAAAGCTTGACCTTGTTCATTCAGAATGAACAATTCGGGCGGAAGCTAGCCAAAGGTTTAGGTTACATATATATATATATGTGTGTGAAAGGTTTAGGCTACATATATATATATGTGTGTGTGTGTGTGTGTAGTTGCAATCGTATACATGAATAATTGCACGTACTCAATTATTTTGCATTTTGCTTATAAATACAACTGGCCACGATGTACAGACACATGTACATATAAATATGTACGTTTCTGAGATTCCGCAAACATGAGGAAACGAGTCGGAAGCAGGAAGGGCCAAATGAAGAGAAATCTTGGGTACCAGAAGGAACGTTTTTTGGGGTTGTGAGGGATATTTTTGTAGGGTTTTGCGAGGTTTGTAAGAGGGAGAGTATAAGGCGAACTGGTATCAGTTCCAAGAGAGTAGGGCAATGACTCTATCCTAGCACACTATCTCGTCAAGGACGCCGGGTAAATTAGGTTTAGGGAAAGTATTGTGGAAATATTTTGTTAAAAAAAATAACTGAACCTTGGCACTCACTTGGCATTCATGCAGAAAAAGAATTCATGAGGTAAATATCGACAGCAAAATATTACACCGATGATAAATTCTACATAATCATATTATGTACATAAAGAGAGAGAGAGAGAGAGAGAGAGAGAGAGAGAGAGAGAGAGAGAGAATCAAATAAAACTACAGATATAGACATACACAAAGCCTCAAGTCACTTTTAAAACAAATAATAAAAAAAAAAATGTAATTTTAAAACTTAAAAGTGAATTTAACAGTAATTGCTACTTGCAGAGTGAGCTACTCACAATTACAGTTATTGAAGCGAAAGGTTTTGCCTCCAAATTACACCCTCACATCCAATTTAAGAACTTTTTAAATATATATATATATATATATATATATATATATATATATATATATATATATATATACAGGGTGTTTGAAAACTTTCTGTACAAATTGTAATGGGGGATAGGCAACACCAAGACAAACCCTTTTCGTCTATAAGTGTATGTCCGCTGACGTCACCATTCGGCGCGAGATGGCGCCGCTGCAATTGGCTAAAAGGTGAAGTGGGCTAGACTCGCGCTTGCCGCGGGCATTCTTAAATCGGACGTAGTACGCGTAACATGGAGCGCTTCACGACTGCTGAGATGGCTGACATGCATATGGTGTATGGGGCTGCCAATGGAAACGGAAGAGCTGCTGTGAGGTTGTACCGACAGCGTTCCCAAACAGACGTGTGCCAAACCACCAAACGTTTGCGCATTTGCATCGGCGACTGCGAGAAACTGGAACATTCCATGCAAACATGCATGACACTGGTCGGGAGAGAAACGTGCGCACTCCTGACATGGAAGAAGAAATCCTACGGCGATTTGAGGACAATCCAAGCGCAAGCGCGCGAGGTGTTGCACGTATCCTCGGTGTGAACCACGACCTGGTCTGGAGAGTATTGCACGAGCAGCAGTTACATCCGTTTCATCGTCAGAGAGTCCAGGCATTACAACCTCGGGATTACCCTCTTCGTGTGGAATTCGCACGCTGGTTTCTGCAGCAGACAGCGGTGCAGCCTAATTTTCCGGCTTATGTGCTGTTCTCAGATGAGGCCTGTTTCACACGTGAGGGTGTGTTTAACATGCACAATTCTCACGTGTGGGCGCACGCAAATCCACATGCTACACGGGTGCATGCTCATCAAGAACGGTTCGCCGTCAATGTTTGGGCGGGTATCGTCCATGGCAAGTTGCTGCTCGTGCAACACTCTCCAGACCAGGTCGTGGTTCACACCGAGGATACGTGCAACACCTCGCGTGCTTGCGCTTGGATTGTCCTCAAATCGCCGTAGGATTTCTTCTTCCATGTCAGGAGTGCGCACGTTTCTCTTCCGACCAGTGTCATGCATGTTTGTATGGAATGTTCCAGTTTCTCGCAGTCGCCGATGCAAATGCGCAAACGTTTGGTGGTTTGGCACACGTCTGTTTGGGAAGCGCTGTCGGTACAACCTCATAGCCAGCTCTTCCGTTTCCATTGGCAGCCCCATACACCATATGCATGTCAGCCATCTCAGCAGTCGTGAAGCGCTCCATGTTACGCGTACTACGTCCGATTTAAGAATGCCCGCGGCAAGCGCGAGTCTAGCCCACTTCACCTTTTAGCCAATTGCAGCGGCGCCCTCTCGCGCCGAATGATGACGTCAGCGGACATACACTTATAGACGAAAAGGGTTTGTCTTGGTGTTGCCTATCCCCCATTACAATTTGTACAGAAAGTTTTCA
Source organism: Bathynomus jamesi (assembly GCA_023014485.1). Taxonomy (NCBI): domain Eukaryota; kingdom Metazoa; phylum Arthropoda; class Malacostraca; order Isopoda; family Cirolanidae; genus Bathynomus; species Bathynomus jamesi. The sequence goes on from JAJOZX010000436.1 coordinate 1,017,346, forward strand.
AACACCCTGTATATATATATATATATATATATATATATATATATATATATATATATATATATATATATATATAGAGAGAGAGAGAGAGAGAGAGAGAGAGAGAGAGAGAGAGAGAGAGAGAGAGAGAGAGAGCAAGATTAAAGTATGATACAAAGCAAACAAAATATGGATTTTACACTGAGTCGAAATCCCTTCAGAATGACCTCCAAATTTATGCAGAGGTCAACCACTTAATAAGCACATTGTAAAAAACTCCAACACACACACACACACACACATACTTAAAATGAAATGAAACTCTCCATCTCTTCATTATCTCCTTTTACCCTTCAACTTCAATTGATCTACTTTCAACTTTGTACCTTCTAACACAATTTAGGAATAGTAAAAGGCGAGAAAATAAATGGGGAAAATGTCTCCTAAAAGTTGACATTCAAGGAAATAAGAGTTAAAATGTTTTTAATTAATAAACACTCAAAGGTCGCCAATGTAAACACTGATTGCGTAATAATTATAGTCAGAAGGAGCGCAACAACAACTTAAAAAAAAAACAGGGTATCGCAAAAGTTTGGACCCCCCTCTCCTTCGTGTTAAGTGTCAGTTGTACCAATAAAAATGGTCAAATTACATCCCATTTTCCACGCGGAAATGTTTTTTTTGTCATTAATATTTTGTCGAGAAAAATCACTATTTAGGAAAAGTTTAATTTTCAGAGGCTTCGTATGCTCCTAAATCAAATGATTTAGGCCATTGAGCATTTTGGTGATACCTTGTGAAAATCTGTAAGCACGTTTGCACATACATACATACATAGATCTGTACTATATATATATATAGAGAGAGAGAGAGAGAGAGAGAGAGAGAATTCAATGACATTGAAGAAACCTTAAAACTAAAGTGCTTTTCTCCATTTATGGGTTAAGTACAACGACTGAAGTTGCATCACATTAAAACCATAAACTGCCGTGATTACAGTATATGCACACCATCCGCGTGTATAAGTATTCCGCGAATACTGTTATGCGTAACTCCTGCAAGAGTAAGAATTTTGTAATTTTTTGTCAGAAACTCTGCTCCCTCCTTTTTATTCATTATTAAAAGGGAGCTGCTTGAAGAAGGGCTAGTCAGGATAGAGTAGAAGTAGTAATGTTCCGTTTGCCAATAAATATAACAGGAGGTACTGGTTTGGTCTGGTTTCTGAGCAGTGGGTGTTCTCAGATGATGGGAATCTTGATGAGGATTATCGGGATTCTAAACCTCCAAACAGACAAAGTCATCTTCAGGGAATCCATTTAGCCTGAGCATAATTTTAGTTTTAAATAGTATGTAATAAAATTTCTTAAAAAAAAAAATGCATATGTACAGTATCGAGGGAATTCTTAAATTGTTGGGTGCTGGTCAGATGGAGGTGCCTCTGGATCAATGTTCCCTTATTTAAGTAATTCCTATGCGAAGGACCCAATACAAATTACGATATGATAAATTTTTCTTAGAAAAGGAGGGAAATCATTTTCTTGATGTACACTTTCGTGGGAATTCTTAAATTGGTGTGGAGGTGCTTCTGGATCAGTTCTCCTAAGTAATTCCAACGCGAACAATGATAATGTAAATAGTAAATTTTTAAAATCAAGTCTCTCGGCACAATGGCTTCGGCACTCAATGAAGAAATGATGCAACGATGAAATGATGACTTCTTGTACATAATAAATTAAAAAAAATCCTTATAAAAATGGATGGTGTAGCTTAGATTAAGTAGTTTAGTGTTTCATGCTATCCTTTATTATTCACTTTCCTCTAATGTATAATTGGGTACACGAGATAAGTGTACGCATGGTGTGAATGAACTCTGAAGGCGAAGGAGAGAGAGAGAGTTACAAGGAGTTACAAGGAAAAGAAGTACCTCAAAAGGCCTTGCGGCCCATACCGAGGAGGTACCAATGGCAACGGGTGCCAGGGAAAATTTTCTACACACTCAAATAGTGTGCAAAATTTGGTCTAACCTTTTCTTGAACTGATCCACAGAGGAACTGTTCACAACTTCCGAAGGTAACCTGTTCCATGTGTCACAGATCTTATACGTAAAGTAATTCCCACACACACTAGTCCTAAACCGTTTCAAATCCAACTTCCAACCATTGTTGCGAGTTGGGTTATCATTTAAACTAAACATACTTCTAAAATCGACATCGTTGAACCCGCGTAAGAGCTTGAAAACCTCGATCAGTTGACCGCGCAGCCTCCGAGTTTCAAGCGAAAACAAGTTCAGGGCGCGTAACCGTCGATTGTAGCCCATATGCCTAACGGAAGGGATTAACTTTGTGGCCCTCGCCTGCACTCGCTCCAGCCTCTCAATATCTTTCCTGAGGGTGGGCGACCAGAACTGCACAGCATACTCCAGGTGCGGCCGAACAAGGGAATTGTACAGTGAGAGCACAATCTCCTTGTTCCGAAACTGAAATTGCCTCCTGATATAACCCAATAGTTTCTGGGCTTTCTTTTCCACCTCTACACACTGTTTCGTAAACTTAAGGTCGCTGCTAATTAGCACACCCAAGTCCTTTTCTAAATCAGTCACCTCGATATTACTACCCAACATCGAGTAGTCCAACTTGGGATTGGCGTAGCCAATGTGCATCACTTTGCATTTACCCAAGTTAAACGGCATTTGCCATTTTTCGGACCACTCTCCTATCCTACCTAGGTCCGCACGCAGTTCCTCGATCGCTTCGGGCGTCCCAACATTGGCCCCAAGCTTGGTGTCATCAGCGAATTTGGCGATCCGACTGACGATGCCACCGTCGATATCATTTATGTAAATGATAAACAACAGTGGCCCCAAAACGGAACCCTGAGGAACCCCACTAGTGACCGAGGCCCAACCCGATCTAGCCCCTTTAATTACCACCCTCTGCCGCCTATTCCTCAGCCAGTTTTCAATCCACCTACCTATTTCCCCACCGATACCCAGCGCGCGCACTTTCGCCATTAGCCGGCGGTGAGGTACCTTATCAAAGGCTTTCTGAAAGTCGAGATAAAGTATATCAATAGCCCTACTCTTATCGTACTCACTCAACATGACGTGGAAAAACTCGAGCAAGTTGGTGAGACACGACCTATGCCGTCTAAACCCATGTTGGGAGTCCCCAAGCAGCTTGTAGGAATCCAGATGGTCAACGATCCTATCAGCTATTATCCCTTCTAATAATTTACCTACAACTGAAGTGAGACTAATGGGACGATAGTTCCCTGGACTTTCGTGATCCCCTTTCTTAAAGATAGGGGTCACGTTGGCTTCCCTCCAGTCACCAGGCACCTGGCCCATCTCCAACGATTTGTTGAAGACTGTAGCCAGGTGGGGAGCCACCTGGTCGCGCACTTCTCGCAACACTCTGGGGAGAAACTGGTCTGGCCCAGGAGCCTTAAACGCGCTCAGTTTGTCTATTCTATCGGCAACGACTGTCGCGGTACATCTAACACTATCCAGGCCAGCACCTTCGTGCCTCACGCCTGGCTCGGGGATGACGCGGGTATCCTCCCTGGTGAACACTCCCGCAAAGTACTCATTAAGCACATTAGCGATGTCCGCGTCGGAGGTCCGCAGAACGCCGCTTCCGTCCTTTAACGGACCTATCATGCTTCTAATGGGCTTTCTACTATTAACATAACTGAAGAATTCCTTAGGGTTCCCCTTGCAGAGGCTTGCCACCCGTAGTTCTTCGTTACGTTTCGCTAGCCTAACCTTCGCCTTCACTTCCCTACACAGGCGGACATACGCTTCAGTGTTCTCGTGGGAACGATTGGCCTTCGCCCTCCTATACGCTACTTTCCTATTTCGGATAGCCGAAGCGATGTCACGATTGAACCACTTAGGCTGCGTTGAAGCAGGGGTGACCGGTTTTGAGGGTATGGCAGCAGACTGCAGCACCATAAACTCGTCCCGGAATGCACTCCACACTCCCTCAACATCGCCGCCAACCTCTAACCCCATCTCTCCTACGCTATCCCTGAGGCTAACAAAGTTCGCCCGCCGGAGATCGAGCTTACTGCCTCTCGAGTTACTACGCTTCACCCGAGGGACGCACACACGGAACCTAATAAGACCGTGATCACTCCCGCCCAATGATTCGTCAACGGTGAGGCCAGTGACGAGGTTGTCTTCGGTCGTGAATACTAAGTCTAGAACGCTTTCGCCTCGTGTAGGCTCGTTGACCCACTGAGTGAGGAAGTTCTCATCAGCAAAGTCAACTAGCCTCCTCCCTTCAGCATCGGCAGTCCTGTTTTCCCACTTTATGCCGCGACAGTTGAAGTCTCCTAAAACTACACACACCCTATCCCCTAGCAGGCTACTGAGTTCGGTGTACAGGGCTGTATCCTCCACGAGGAGGAGATGCACACCAAGATTAACCTATAGTTCGTCCCTCCCACGTTCAGATCGACGCCAAGCAGCTCCCGTTCCGACCGGAACTGGCAGTCAACCGGACTCAACGTGTCTCTGACGTATATTAGTACCCCACCCCCCTCCCCACGGGTGCGGTCTTTGTGAAACATTCTATACCCGGGAATTTCGAACTCCCCAACGTAGTCCCTACGATCAGTATGAATCCAGGACTCGGTGATAGCAACGATATCCTGGTATTCTGATGCTAAGAGTGCCCGTAGCTCGCCAAACTTGTTCCTGATCGACCTAGCATTAAAAAGCATTGCACGGAGGGAGCCTCCCCTATTCTGACCGCCCCCTAGCACGACCCGTTTCCCGAACAGCCAGGGCTGTCGGGAGTTGAATAGCCCCTCACTAACGAGGGGACAATCTCCGCAGGAGCTTGAGCCCCCTCCAACGTGGAAGGAGAGTCACTACCTGCTGTTGGAGGGGGACTAACTACTGGGGGAGGGGGACTACTGCTGGGAGGGGGACTACTGCTGGGAGGGGGACTACTGCTGGGAGGGGGACTAACTGCTGGGGGAGGGGGACTAACTGCTGGGGGAGGGGGACTAACTGCTGGGGGAGTAGGTTTAACTGTTTGGGGAGCAGGATCAATTGCTGGTTTGGGGGGTCTTAGTTTAAAGAGATTATACAAATTAATGTTCAGTAAATCACCATACTTCTTTTTCCCCTTCTGGTTAAAATGTATCCCGTCCGAACCAAAGTATTCCCCATTTCCGTAGAATGTAGGCCAAAAATCGACAAACTTTAGGCCTTTTTCATCACACATGCGTTTAACTCTTTTATTTATGCTAATGGCTTTACTTAGAGTATAGTCACTAGCACGCATTCGAGGGAGAATTCCTACGACCATACCCATGTCTGTCCTATCCCTAACCTTGTCAGTTAGGTTCTTAAATTCTTTTATAATGGGCTCTGTCTGCCCTCCTGTCCCTCCCATAAAAACGTCATTGCCACCAACATGGACAATGATAGGGCAACTCTTATTCTTGATATTAATTTTGCCTAATTCCCTATTAATTATCTGGCTTGTGGCACCCGGAAAACATCGGAGCTTTCTCTTGGTCGCCCGTCTTGCTCCGAAAAAGTCCCCTTGATTCCTTACCATAGAATCCCCAATTAAAAAGGTTTCATCCTCCTCATCAGCAAGTAAGTGAAACTTATTTTTGATGGTAATGGGTTCCAAATCCTTATGTTTTGGTTTGGAGGGTCTTTTATTTTTGACCAATTTGAATTCTTGGTCCTCCGTTTTATTTTCCGGAATAGTCACCGTGTTTTCCAAGCGTGCCACGCTTTGCTCTAGATGCTTAATTTTACAGTTTAAATCTGCTTGTGTTTTTAGTTTGATCTTGTCTACTGGGATGGATTTCCAGTGCTACGAGCCTAGCTTCAAGCTTTTTTACTAATTCCTTTAGCTCTTTCACTTCCTTTTCGTGGTTGTCTCTAAGTTTACAAAACAAACATATACTAAGGGATGTGATATCGCTGATACTACCTTCTGGGAAGTCAACGCACCAATGATTAACTTTACATTTAAAGCATTCTGCTTTCAATTTAGCTGGCCCTGTCATATTTTTTTTTTTTTTTTACGATACGTTAATTTAAATAAATAATACAATATGTTCCTTTTAATTAATACGATACGTTACTTTTAAATAATACAATATGCTACTTTAATTAATATAACGAATGGTGAGAGGGGTAATGGTGAGTTCGGAAGTAAACACGTGTTACAGACCGGAAACTGAGTTGAATACAGAATTGAATGGAACCTGTGGGTTGCCGTTAGTAACAATGCAGTCTGATATTAATTTAAATAATACAATGCTATTTTAATTAGTATATTGGTTAGTGAGGGAGGATTGGTGAATGCCGAAATACGAAATAAACACGCGCAGACGAGTGGCACGTGTTTCAGACCGGAAATGGAATTGAATACGGAACTGAATGGGATCTGTAGGGAGCCGTTTATAACAATGCAGAATGATGTTACTTTAAATAATATAATATGTTATTTTAATTTATACAACGGATCGTGGGAGAGAAGTAGTGAATGCGGGAGATAGACCTGCGAGAGCACGTGTTACAGACCGGAAATGGACCTGCGAGAGCACGTGTAACAGACCGGAAACGGAAATAGACTCGAACATACAAATCTTACTATGTAACTCGTCTGAAAATGCAATCTGTAACTACCGTCTAAAACAATGCAAACTTATTTCACGTTAACTTTCCCAGAGAAATTCAGCCGAAAAAACAGAATTTAAACAATATGAAATTATGTTCGTTAACCGGAAAAAGAATAAATTAAGTATAATTAATAATAAATTGTCTAATTATTAAGCAATAGTGCTTGCCCTAATCTCAATAATAAAGTAAATAAATATTAAACTTATCTAACAAATATACACTCAAACTTTGTCACTATTAAAAAAGAGAGAGAGAGAGAGAGAGAGAGAGAGAGAGAAGAGAGAGAGAGAGAGAGAGTCTTGTCTGTTCTATACTTTATTATAACTACTATTCCTGTGTTGAAAATGTAAGTTTTCAGTAGTCTTTATTTTAATTTGCTTTCCTCTATATTTTTTCGACTTTCTTGGGTTAACCTTGAATGGATTTTAAGGTCTTTGTTAGCCTGTAACTCTGTAACTTTGTAATTCTGTAACTGTACTAAACGTAACTTTTCTTCGTAAAGTTGCCATAAATTTTTTGTCAGGATCTTTCATGTAACTTATGTATACGTAACTTTCTTGTAACAAACACGTATTTAAAATAAACAATATTTTCAAAGGAAAATTGAAACCCAAAGTAGTAAATAAGAAAATTCATAATTAATTATCATTATTAATTATCATTATCATCGTGTCATTATTATCACCATCATAATAAAGACTTTTGCTATAACTGAAGCTGAAAAAGTTATGCTAATGTTTCACAATGAATTCGGTGTTACATATAAGTTATGTTTAAATGTGTAACTAATACGTAACTTACTGTAGATGTAAAACTTTTTACTCACTCTCATAATTATGCGAGAGCCCCTTAATGAAATATACCGGGTGTCCCATTCGAAATGAAACAACTTTGAAACTCTGTAATTTTTAAAGTATTAATGTGAGAATGTTGAAACTCTGCCAGTTACTACAACATATGCATAAGTTTTTGTCATTATGTTTTTTGTTTGTTTCAGATTGAATTATGTTTACCCCACAAGAAAAAGCGAAATGTGTGTTATGGATGGCTGAGTCGAAGTCCCCTACTCTGGTGCAACGGCGATTTCGTACAACCTTTCACGAGGAACCACCCACCAGAAGAGACCTATATGCATGGACAAAGAAATTGGAGGAGACTGGCAGTGTTCTAAAGGAACACTCTGGAGGGCGAACAAGATCGGAAGATGATGTTGAACGAATACGCGGCGCCTTTGGTAGTAGCCCGAGAAAGTCCATCCGTCGTGCCAGTGTCGAACTGCAGATTCCTCGTTCAACTGTGCATAGAGTCGTGCGCAAGTGGCTGCAGCTCTATCCATATAAGCTTCAAATTGTTCAGCAACGTGTGGAGGGAAATTGAGTACCGTTGCGACCTGGTCCGTGCTACGAATGGTGCACATATTGAATGCATACAATAAGAACTCTAATGTATCTAAATGTTATAATTCACATATATCATATGAAACTTTATGACATTGACTATTTACTATGTGAATATTACATTGTTTACATCATTCAATAAAAAACTATAAGGTTTCAAAGTTGTTTCATTTCGAATGGGACACCTGATACCAATACCTATACACTATTGCACTTTGCAACTTAGTGCTTATTTAAAGCATTACTGAAACTAAGTGCTTGAATGAAATATAGAAAAGTGAAAAATGTACTTCAGTATTTTCAGCGAAAATTTTTTCTCCTTCATAATTTCCGGTGAGGAAATGGAAAATAGAAATGGAAAAAGATTTCTGAGGAAAAAATCAAAATCTTTTTATTTATATCTGCTGTTCCTGCCACTTTCTAGGCAATCCATTCTTCGTTGTTGACCTCATGACCTAAATATAATCTTAGAATTACTCGTGTCCAAGACTGAAGGTACGTCATCCATCTACAACCTACTTCAGTACTGGAACCTATTAAAGGTTTCACTAAAGAAAATTATAGGTTTTTATAAGTTTTCGTACTGGAACCTATTGAAATGGTTCCTGGGATTCGGATCTTATAGATTCATTAACATTATCTATTTCATGAAAATAGATACTCTTATATTCTCTAGATATTATTTCATTCCTCATGAATATAATTAAGTAGTATCTAAATGGAGTAATATCTAATATCTACTTCATTGTCTGCTTGCTGAATTTTGTGGGTGTCACACTTAAAATTAATTTTATTTTTACTCACTTATGAAATGAGTATTTCTTAACTTATCACACCTTCGCATTCACTACTGTACAGTAGTACTCTCTCTGTATCGGGGTTTTCCAATCTTTTGAAGTCACGGACCCCTTTCTAACCCTGGTAACTTCCGCGGTCCCCCTTCTTCCCTCATAGCGCTAATTTACTTAACTTTCTAATACAGAAGAAAAAATACAAATTATGAAAATTAACGTATGACTATTATTTCTGGTCAAAACGAGAACTTTTACAGTAAAAACTATAAAAAAAAGCATATAAATATAAAATTAATGTAAAACAAAGTGTTATTTTCGTTAGTTTAGTAATATTTGGAATTCCGTTTGGAGATACCATCGTGGACCCCCTGAGATGTGACCGCGGACCACCACAGTTTGGGAAACCATGCTCTATATGACCATACCAACGCAACGTCCTTTCCTAATTTGTCATATTCATTAGCTTTTCTCGCTTCTTTGCACTCCTCACCTTTTCCGGTCTTCTTCATTTCTCATTCAGTTACGAATTCAAAATTATTCACCTCCTCTAATCTCGCTTTTGAAGTAGTGAAGCGGGAATTTGACCTCCAGGTACATCAGTGGTTCTCCAACCTTTTCTGACCCAATGCCATGCAGTCAAGGATATTCGTGTCCAGCTGTTCAACATCCAGTCCCCATCCCCCAGAAAAAACTACACCACACGCGCTTTACACAAAAAGATAGAGGACGTCGTTGCGAATAATTTGATGTAAACATCGAACAAATTCGTTTACTACAAAAAAATTTAGAGCAAAGCTGAGTAAGATTTTTTGTCCACGTGACGATTATTATTTGTCCGCGTGATGCTGGGCGGAGCTTATTCGTCGATCGACTTGGGTGATAATAACAAGGGTATTCTTTCTGGAATTAATAATAAAAAGAGTAATAACTATATTAACAAGTGTAATAATGATAATGATAATAACATTAATAATAATAATAATAATAATATAATAATAATGGTCAAATAATAAGCTGAATAGTGGTGGGGAAGAAACTTAATGATTCTTGCATTACCCTTTAACGCCGAACGTTTTTGTAGGGTTAAGTTTAAATGCGTGTATTTGAAACGCTAAGTATTCGACTCAGTCGGCGTTAGAGGGTTAATAAGGACGGGAAAACGAAACTGTATTATAAAGCGATAAAACTGGAGAAATATTGAAATAATAAATACGAAATAAGGAAAAAGGAAAGATATTAAAGCTTTTTCGATTTTTCTTCTGTCTTTAGTTTTATGGAAGGTAATTCCACCTTGAGACTAAGAAGTCTTCTTTAAATTCCATTCCGTCTCAGTTTAAAAATAGTTTCTCCGTGTTCAGTCTACAGATATACAAAAAAATATTATTCTAAATTAAATACAGGCCCGTATACGGACGGTTTGCGATTGCGGATACTAGCGGATTTTGGTCCAATTTGCGTAGAGAAAGACTGAGGCAGTACGAGTATGACTGTGATAGATACAGGTAAATTTGTGCTGCCTTATGGAGGAAACGCAAAACTTGCGGAGCATCTTGCTCTTGAGCAATCATGCACCAGGACTAATAATAACTTGAAGTGTCTGCAATACAAACTAACGAAAACTGCAATAAATTGAATAGGATATGGATGTTCTTGGAACAAAACTAATACAGAGCATTATTGCTTTTACGGGTGATGAACCACGTACGAAGACTCGTAAGTACTTTGACCCCCTATTTCTTGGCAATGCAGCTGCGAGCTGCCCGTATCCTGAAATGGGATGTTTATATCTCCATACTTCCATTTAAACTATAAATAAATCGATGAATATAAAAATTATATATATACCGTATATATATATATATATATATATATATATATATATATGTATATATATATATCTGACATTCACATTAAACGCGTGAACTTCTTTATTTGAAATAACCATTAACCTGCAGGAAAAACTAAAATATCCACTCCGAGTGTTTTCGAGTTTATTTCATCTCCTCTTCAGGGAACTAAACTAGTTTCTCCGAAGAGTATATATATATATATATATATATATATATATAATATATATCGTCCATGCACGATAGTGTGTGGACAAATCTTTTCTGACCCCAACTAGCACTTCGCGCCCAGCTCTTTTAAAGGCTATAACCTTTTTCAGAAGAAACTACACCACACTTACTTTATACCAAAGGATAGAGGACGTCATCGCGAATAATTTGATGTAAACACCGAACAAATTCGTTAACTACGAAAAAGTTTAGAGCAAAGTTTATGTGGCCAAAATGTTGCTTAGCTGAGTAAGCTGTCCGCACGCGTGAGAAGCTGGTCGGAGCTTGTTCGTCAAACGTTCTAAGCTCCACCCAACGGAGCTATTTTACAATTTGTGTTGTTTGTAGTAAAAAGTAATTAATAAACAATTTTGTGCACATAGTCGGACCACGCTTGTACAAAATTGTATACTCTTGTGAAATCGAAGCAAAGCAAGTCATTCCATAAATTTACAAAAATATCAAGGCCATAAAAATTTGAGCTTCACGCTCAAAGTTAGTGAGACCAAATTTGTGAAGATGCACTCAGAATGTAAGAAGTTTGTAAGCTTAAGTGAATATTAAGTTCTCACAGGCTTAAAAACTTCTGCTCAGAAGGTAGGATGAGTGCTAATTTTGTGCAAAATTTGTGTTGAAAATAAAAAGGCGTTGCCTACAAAAATCATGGACTAGTCTGAAAAATGGCTCCTACAAAACGCGTATCTTTTTTGTTTGCATAATAATAAACCTTAAAAAGGACAGGACAAAAATAACATACAAAAAACTTTGGCGTTAAAAATTCAAGGTTAAAAAACCCAAAATATTTAGCGACAGCTCTTAGAAAGAAAAAGAAAGAACAAAAAATATATATCAACAGAAACAGTATACATATTATACATATTAAAATATACATGTCTATTTTATCATTGTATCAGTTTCTCGGAATATTATATATGATACAAAACTCTCTGAGTATATCTTAACGTCTCATGGACGAGTAGGTAACGTAGTGGCTCGAAAGATTCAAATCTTCAGTGGCATTAGTTCGAATCTCAACAAGGTAAGGTAAGTTTATTTGTAATGTATTTAATCTTAAAACTTAAGTTGCTGTTAGTAAGTTGTTCTTGATTAACATAAAATTGATGTGCAAGTAATCGCATTCGGTTAATGAAAATAAACTGAAATGGTATTTAATTGACATTTCCTCCACCCACTTCGATGAAATTATTTTCAAGGAATCACTTCTTCGAAAAGTATTTGATCAAGCATCATGAAATTTCGCAGCACCCTGTTTGAGAAACACTGATATACCATACACAACGCTGAAACTAAACGGTATTCATGCAAAAGTTTCGTTGCATGTCTTGTTTTAAAGGTTCTAGTTTCTCCGCTTTCTTAAAATCATTGAAACAATCCACAAGGCCTACATGAAGTAGGTCAGCTGGAGGTGTCTCTAGATCAACAATGTTCCCTCGTGTAAATAATTCCTATGCGAAGGACAGATGCGAGATTACCCCTTCCCTGAACCCTAGCGAGACCGTACGAATACAAGCATACTACTTTAAGGGTTGTTTGTTTGTTTTCACTTCATATTCGTCCAACAGTATCGCATATCTGAATGCATTCTTCTGCAGAACCGTCTATATACTAACTAGGGCTATGTCGTGGCCATGTCAAAACATCACTTTCCGTCAGAACAGCGAAGTTAAGTGAGGTTGGGTCTGTTCATTAGTTGTATGGGTGACTGTCCTCTGCGTTAAGATGATGTAGCGACCCGGATCTCGCGTAAAACTATAGGCCCCCTCCGTCACATGACTTTAGATGATACGAAGGAGGTTAAACAATGACAATATCACTCCCACATACTACTTTGCTTTCACGTAAACTGAACACCCATGGGAGGGGCGACCCACAACACTTAGTCACTCTTTGCTATTTTACTGTACTCTCTACTGCAGGCACCTTTTTTTTAACCAATTCCTGGTTATATTCCTAATTTTGATCTTTCACTGATCTTTCACACTTTCTCTCCTTTTTCTTAATTGACCCCATTTCTTACGCATCGACACACATCAGATAACATCTTCTGTCGACACATTCATTCTAAACATCCTCTCCACTTCTACTTATTATCTTCAACTAAAGGGACACACACTATTCTTCTACCACTTCATTCAGTCATCCTTGACTCAGCTTTCATAGCACACCCTTACAACTTTCATATCAAACACTCCCACTTCTTCCTACACCATGTATACTCAATTTCGCACGTTGCACACCTTCCTATTCAACATCATAAATTTTCAGTCTGATTTCGCTCTGGCAATCAGATTTTAATCTAACTGAAAATTGTCCTAAAATAAAAAATTGTGAGGTTTTTTTTTTAATTGTACTCATAAGTTAACAAAGATTTAAAATATATATATATATATATATATATATATATATATATATATATTATTTAGGAACGACGATTATGCATGACAGATCTCAGACTTAGACCCGCTGATTCGTCCATTTTTATTTTTTCTTCGTTCATTTAAGAAATCAAGAATTCAAAACTTAACCACCAATTCGAGCTGTGAAGGATGGAAAACGAAAATTAATTTTGATTTCTCGCGGGTGTGGTGAGAATTTTTGAACAACGGTGTTCATGGAAGAGTTCAAACATTCCTCATCCGCGTACATCAAAAAAAATATCAGAATACGCGGTACACTAGCTCCTATATACAGTAAGAGTCCCGCAATGAAACGCGTACTGTTGTACTTTGCGACTTAGTGTTTATTTAAAACATTACAAAAACTAATAAGCAATTAAAATGAAACAAAAACAAAAAACCAAACGTACTTCAGGATTTTCAGTGGAAAAATTTTCTCCTTTATAATTTCCGGTGAGAAAATACGAAACAATTTCCGAAATAAAAAACGGAAACACTTTTTATTTACGTCTTCTGATCCCGTCGCTCTCCAGGCAATCTATGCTTCACTGCTGACCTCGTGACCTGAAAATAACCTCAGAATTACCTATGTCCAAGTTGACCTTTAATAAGTTCGGAGAGTAGACTGGTCTGAAAGTAGACAGTTGTTTTCAAATAAATTATCGAAAATTAAAAACGGAAAACAGAAATCTGTCTCAAAATTATGATACATTTTTGTGTGTAGTTTTAAAAGTATATTTATGTATTCATGTGTGCGTGTGTGTGCGCGCGCGTGCGCAAGGAGCCTAAATCAACTTAAATAATAGAAATGCATTCTGCAAGACCCGTGACTTTGATTGGCAGGGAAATCCTATAATCCCAATAAAAACCTACTCTGGGTATAATGTCATACCCTTCCTTATACGCATATCCAAATAGGAAGAAGAAAAAGTAACATAAAAGCAACTCTCTCTTACATCACAAATTTTGGAGGTTGAAAAAATGAATATTGCACAAGAAAAATGTAATAACAATGAAACGATTTGGACAAAACTTTTAGACCAGATTTATCATAATTCAGAAATTAAAAGTAGTGTTCTTTTTAACTAAACTTAATATATATATATATATATATATATATATATATATATATATATATATATATATATATTAGTGGTGCACCGATTGATCGGCATCTGGCATGCCGATATTAGGAAAATACCTTGCATGGCCGGTTAATCGGCCATGCCGATACCGATTAATCGGTGCACCACTAATATATACATATACTGTAGACATTCTAGCCCAATGTCGCCATCTTACAATTAAAAATAATAATCGTACAGCTTAATCGAAGCTTGGCATTGAGAGATAAAGAGATATCGCGCTATCAGATATAATTTTGACGTTCTTTGTCTAATTTTTCTCACATTTCTGCAAATTTTCATTCCACTTTTTTTAAATTTAAACTTTTTGAAGTGGAAATTTGCTTTGTTCCTTCAAAATAACTTTCATATTGAGGAAGTTGAAAGCTTTTCTCGTCCTATCTCGAGAGAAATTTTTAACTGATTATAATGTATGCACAGTTCAGGAAAAAAGTCCTTCTAGAAAAGGAAAATTTTGTTTTTAAAATTTTATTGCTGTCACGAGTTAATAATAATAATAATAATAATAATAATGATAAGTATTTTTTAGGGTTTTTACAAATTTTATGTTCGTAGACGAGATTTTTAAATGGAAACTGAACAAGCAGTGTTTATAATATAAGGGTCTTTAGTTTCTAATGCCGTGTTAGATATTCATATTGGAAGATATATGTTAGAATTAGAAATGAATGAAAATCAAAGTTGAGAACTCAAAGTATAATATGATACACAGAGTGGTCCAGAAAGGTGTTCCCGATAAATAATTTGCCAAAAATTATGTTTGGGGAAGATCAGAGTCATTGAAAAGAGAGAAGATTCGCTTCTTGCCCAACATACGGAAGTAACTTCTTGGAAGAATACATCCCCAAACTTCCTCGAATAAATCTTTTAGATAATCGGATATCCCAAATGAACCCCCTCCCAAAAATAAGCTGTGTATAGGAAATAGCCCCCCATGGAGACCATTTGAGGAAGACTGCATCTTACCTTTTTATATAGATATAAACGAATAGTTATTGTTTGTTACAGTATGCACGTTACTCCGCAAAGTTTATCCAATTGATTTCAATTTGTAAGCAATTTAATACTAAAAAGAACGTCATTCATGAGATTTTGACTACAAAACAATCGCTTTGGTATAATAAAAATTATTTCTCAAACACCATTTATAGTTTCATAATAAAATGAAGAATATCCAAGATTTTGGAGAAAATATGGGGTTTTGTACATTCTCTCGAAAAACTATTGCATGCTTACAAGTAAATTATTATAATAGTATTAAAAAAAAAAATACTTAAACACATTATTTATCACTTTTTTGCAACCATACTACAACCACCATACTACTATTTACCACTTTTTACCACCATACTACTACTACTACTACGTTTTACAACCATACTACTAACCTACAAAATGTTTAATCTTTGACTCAAGAATAGATTTTGGTCAATATGAAAAAACTGACTAAATTTCTTTTTCCTTTTTTGTTTTTTCATTTTGGGAAATTCCAAAATATAAAATTTTCTAAAAATATTTTTAGATTTTTTCCAAGAAAGTTAATTATAATTCATGGATTTAATTAAAGGAAGGATTAAAAGAATGAAAGGTCACTGCGATAAATGTACTTTACAATGTAATTAATAGGTTATGAATACCATATGTGCAGATATTGGTAAACGTACCCACAAGCCAATTAGGAAAAAATGGTTTTCAGTATACACTAGGGTTATGACTTTTTAATTTTTTGTCATAAATATTGTTTCCTGTATCATCAATCGATGAACATTTGCTTGAAAACATAAAAAAGGGCCTAATTCCTCAGAATTAAAAAAAATGTCACCCCGAAAGCAAATATAGTAAAGGGTGTCAGGAAATGATTGCCCCCCCCCTGTACAGAAGAAACTGAAAGGAATAGAAAAAAACAGACAAAACCACGCGAAAGAGCGTTTAATTTTCAATAAAAAACACTTGTTTTAATATCGGGTGTTGCCCCCATTTGCAGCTCTGACGGCCATTAATCGACGGGGGTATGATCCCAGAAGTGTCTCAAAGTGTCTCTGAATCGTTCAAAATAGATGATGCCATGGTTTCTGTGGGGAAAAAAATGGTAAGAATTAAAATCACAGGAATAGAATATAATGGTTTTTATTCAGATTTTAACGCTCTTTCAAGTGGTCTCGCCGGTTTTTATCTATCTCTTCTAGTTTTTGCTCTACAGGGGGGGCAATAATTTCCTGACACCCTTTACTATATTTGCTTTCGGGGTGACATTTTTTTTTAATTCTGAGGAATTAGGCACTTTTTTATTGTTTTCAAGCAAATGTTCATCGATTGATGATACAGGAAACAATATTTATGACAAAAAATTAAAAAGTCATAACCCTAGTATACACTTTCGAGTTTATTTTATTTTTATTTCCTGGAATTTTTTTTTTTAATATTCGAATGGACACACACACACACACACACATGTTTGGTTATCTTACGAAACCGCGACATTTTCACATTTTCAATTGTGGATGGCGACATTGAGCGTAATCTAAATCACATTAATTTAACCTAACCTAAAGTAGCCTTCAATATATCCTTTCTTCGTGATATTTAGTAATTTAAAAAAAAACAAAGGATCACCTGAAGATCCGTCACCCCAGCCTTTTTTAGTTAGCTTTCTAAGGATAACTAACGAAACCATCATGACTTAACCTAACCATTTAGTAACCAATCGTTAGGTCAATTGTAAGCCCTTGACGTTTGGTTAGGTTAGGTCGTGATATTTTTGCTAGTTAGCCTTATAAAGCTAACTATAAAAGGCTGGGGTGACGGATCTTCAGGTGATCCAAGACAAATAACTGAATCTATGGCGATACCGAAAATGTAGCTGCACACACGTTCGTGACGCGATGAGTTGTGTGTGTAGCCTTAAGATTGTCGCGGTTTCGTAAGGTAAGCTGGAACACAGGTACACAGAGAAGGTGTGTGTGTGCGTTTCTTTGTTGTGAAATTTTCACCGATTGTCCTAATCCTTTTATATAAAATGTACATATAAGAGATTTTCTTCTTGCTATCGCCAGACAATTTTTTATGTGTTAGGAGACATCCCTTGACAGTCAGCGAAGGGTAAATATATGTATTAGAGGGTTAAATACCCAATCAAGGACTTGTCACATACCCAATCTGTAACTTACTCTCTTTTGACACGAAACTTTCCTTCCCTAAAGAAGCAACGAACTCTGAATGGATAAAAGGTGACTCCAAACAATTGGCCGAAGACGGAACGACGGACGTTTCTCAGTAATTCACAAGATTGTTTTGGGGTTATTCTTCTGCTGGCACCCCTTTTAACGAACAAATGAATTCTGAGTAAACCAAATAAATTTCGAGAATGGGCGAGTCGCTGATTTATAGCTTAGGAAATGGATAAATAATTCAATATACCCATCCGTGACCTTAACCTCATACCCAGTCACGTTTTGAGGTGAGGAAGCCATTTTTTTCACCACGTGTTCGCATTACTGATTCAATAAACCAGTTTAAATTACTTTCGCATAACCAGGATCAAGGTCTTGGAACTCGTGACACCATGAATATATTGTATTAGTGATTTTCTCCAATCAAGGTAAATACAGCTCTGTTCATGAGTGACCTTTTTATCCATTTATGCACAGGCCAAGCCTACAGAAATTGCACTTCTCTCTCTCTCTCTCTCTATATATATATATATATAATATAATTATATATATATATATTTAACTGCAATGACCGCGCAGTATATTAACGTATAGAAACGACGTAAGTATAGAGGAGTGTTCTGCACACGAGGAAGAGAAATAACAAACAAATGAAAAATAAGGCACCCGCCCGGGAATCGAACCCAGGATCTTCCAATTGCCGGTCAGACGTGCTAACCACTACACCACGGAGCCACGATAGTCAGAAGTTTGTAATTCTCCTAATTTTTCATTTGTTTGTTATTTCTCTTCCTCGTGTGCAGAACACTCCTCTATACTTACGTCGTTTCTATACATATATATATATATATATATATATAAAATGTGTGTGTGGGGGTGTGAGTGTAAATAAATCTTACCTTCAGATCTTTTTTTTAAATAACAAAATCAAAGAGGCGGAAGACAGAATACACTTTTTTATGATTGTAAATATGGCAGATGAAACCAAATTTCAAGAAAGACTCGATCTAAAATTATTGTATAAAAATGAATAACTATCAAAGCCATTTAAATACATTGTGTACAGTACATTACTCTCAATACACCTAATATTTTCTACAACCTCTCTCTCTCTCTCTCTCTCTCTCTCTCTCTCTCTCTCTCTATAATATATTATATATATATATATATATATTAATGTAAAATCAGAGCCATTATATTTATAATTTGAAAACAAATTGAGGTAACTATAGTTACAGACATTCCTATTCGTCGAGAGAGTAACTGTGTATGAAGCTAAAGGATGATTCCAGTATATTTTGTTCTCGCCTCATGAGCTTGAAATCCGAGTTGGATTCTGGACACACTCATTTTTTTTCGTCACGATAAAGTGATACGAACTTTATACGAGTTTCCAAATTACCACCACCTCCTCCTCCTCTTCCTCCTCCTCCTCCTAAATGTTTAGGGGTGAAGGGACTTGGAACACCCTGTACGGATGAAGGACAGGTAGCTAAAAGTAGGAAGAAATAAATAGGTACTGTTTCCGTGAAGAAGGGATAAAGTTTGGGGTGCTTAACTTCGTCCGTAACGTCTACAGTATAAATGTGATATGACAGAAGGGATCCACGACTTTACGTAACATCCGAACCACTGCCACGCCGTAAAAGACCCAGAAAAAGTACTTTAATAGCTGAAATTTGAAATCCGGGCCGGAACTCGAACTCGGAACCTTCAGTTGAATAACGTGGCGGTTACTCCACAAGGCTACCCTGTCGAGTCCGTAAAGGAGGTAATGAACCACGGCCATTAAAATGCATTTAATTTATTCATTACGAAAGGTCACAACAATATGGTGAGGGAAAGAATTCAAATGAGGGTTTCGAAGAGGCAACATCGTTTCAGGTAAAAAAAGGATTTTAATTAAACGCTCTCTAAGGGTGTGACCTTTAGTAAAGTACTTATATTCGTGCATATACACACGTGTGTGTGTGTGGTGTGTGTAAAGAAGGAGGGAGAGAGATAGAATTTATATTGAAGTTAACAAACAAAATGAAACAAGAATTTAAAATTGAGTTGACCTTCATCAAATACTTATTCCGACATACTGTAGCTCCATGTTTACACGAACGATTTATTGACTGATTTCACAGATTATAATAACATCTTCGGTACCAAAAAAGTGTTAAAAATAAATGTTAATTATAATTTTTGCTTGCATTCAAGCATTATAGGAATTATTTTTAGAATTAATCTCAAAAGAGATATTACATATAAGTTATAAGTTAGTTTTGCAGTTAAAATCGGCTAAATAACACCTTTGAATGATATTAATATTTCCTGAATTTTCTCGGTTTTTAATAAGAATTTTAATTCACTTTTTAATATAATTTTAATAATTATTACTTTTAACCAATACGATAACTTCCTCTTATAATCAATATTTATAAGAATGAAAACCAATTATTAAATCTATTAGACAATATTGTATAATAATATACGATTATAACTTCGCATTTGCCAGCAAAGTATAGTAATTATTGCAGGCAATAAGTTAACATATTATATTAATCAAGTTATTAACATTGAATTTAAGAGGTGAGATTTTGCTTGTAAATCTTTCATGAAAGTAAATTTGGCGATCGAAGATAACATTTAAAAAATTTCTAAACATATTTTATTTATTTATTATTAATTAAATTTATTATTTATTACATTTATTATTAATTAATGAATACATTACAAGTTATACGATGTTAGGAAATAGTGACGTTATATAAAAAAGTTACGATATATCGCAGTTTAAACAATTCTATGTTGCCCTTGTTTTTCATGCAAAGGGACTTTGTGCCCCCCCCCCCCTATATTCATTGAAAAGATGAAGCGAGTTTTATGGAAAATGTTGCAATATCTATTTCAAATGATAGAGTGAAGTTAATTAACCCTTTCGTTCACCAATATTATCTCTTTAAACCAACACATATAAGATTTATTGTTATTCAAAACCAACTATTTTAGTAACCAATCACTTACATTACACACATTTTGGATTCTTTTTCCAACAATTAAACTAAACTTAGACAAACATTTAACTTCATTTGTAGAAAAATTACATTTTATTACGATTTATATTATAATTTCTGGTGGGACATTACAATCCCAATGGGTCTGAAAGGGTTAAAACTTGGTTAAATGCACTAAAATGATTATTCTGTGTTCCAAAGGCAAGAGGAAAAAGGTGTCTGGATGATGAACGTGGAAAATTCCTTCAGAATTCGAAACTCAAAACTTTTCAGTGCCATAAGAATCCTAAATATTATAAGGCAAACATTCTGAAGAAGATTTCGGCCCACACACAGGCTGTCCTTTGGGATGCAGTTCAAAATCATTGTTTCTATCACAACCACAATATAGCTGTTTGGGAATGTCCGCCATTAAATATATGCATTGTAAGCTGGAAACAATATAATATTTAACTGCGTCAGATCTCGGTCAGTTTTAATGTAAATCCATTAATTCTAGTATACCTCTTCGTATGTACTGTATTAAAAAAGGTGTGTATAATATATAGCAATAATAATTTATATGTTTTCATCCTCGTCAGGAACCTTCAGTTTACTTACGTTGGTGGAACCATGGAGTTTATATGACTCCCAACCCAAAATCTTACAAAATGGTGCTATAAAAAGTCTGTAATGAAACAGTCACATGAATGAAACGTTGTAATTCATATTTAAGAACTTTTAGCGAATAATATCACCTTTTTCAATGTTTTGACCCCATCGTTCTTGATGAGAATTAAGCATCAATCATATCTTCTCTCATTCTTAACTTAACCTTACCCGAGGTTCAAAGATTAAATTCGTTAGGGTCTAACTAATGGATTATGCTACATAGATTCAGTATAGTATCCCCGGTTTCGCAATCAAAGTTTTTCAAAGTGAAAAACACAATATTCTCCTATTCTTTGCTTTTTTTAACAATTTTAGATCCTAAAAAATGACCCTCAAATCTTCTTCATTTATTTTACCCATATATATATATATATATATATATATATATATTATATATATATATTATATATATAATATATATATATATATATATATATATATATATTAGGGTGGTCCACAAAATGGAAGTATTTTAAATTCTTCCTCCCAGGGTTTCTTTAGGTTCCTTTTACCAAAAAACTTCTCTGAGCAAAATTTGGGTTCAATCGGTTAATATTTAGAGGTGGCTCAACTACCCCCAGAAGTCCACATTCATGGCTTCTGGGTCCCCCCCATATATATGGGTATTATCCGCTTGTTGGCGGGGGTATCATGGCTGACCAGGCCACTCATTGTTGCCCAGCTAAGATTGTGGACTTGTTAGAATCAGGAAACCTCTTTCGGTGCTCATCCACCACACTTAAGAGAAACTGGAGTTGATCTTCTCCTTTCGTCAGAGTTCCGCTGAAGGTCTGAATGAGAGCTACTGCCCTTTCAGCATGATCATTAACTACTTTGATGTTTCCTATGATTCTTTTAGCTTCTTGGAAGTTTTCATTCTCCTCCCAGGTGCTGGGGTCATCATCAAGAAAACTAATATTGATAGGTAGGGCCTTAAGAAGCTTTAATGAGTTCTTTGTGGCAAGAGTTTCTAATTTCAGTGTTGCTTTGCATTCCTTGAGTCTTCTTCTCTTTGAGAAGTCTAATGACCCCTCCTTTTCCCTCATACACTGGACCATGATTCCCTTGGTGTCTGGTGCAACAGTTTGATCGAAGAGAGCAAGGGCCACCAGCTCTTCTGATAAGTACCATAGGTGGTTTTCAAATTTCTTGAGAGCTGCTTTGGCCACTTTCTGGTCATGATAGTCCTTTAACTTTTGGATAAGATCCAGATCATTCTTCGGAGCTTGTGATGGAATAGGAGCAGTGATCCAGCTTTTTAAGTAGATTAGGACTCCAAAAAGGGTAAGGGTTTTCAGGTCCTTCTTCTCTCGAGGAGTCAGGGTGATTTGATTTCGAAAAAGCCACATTTTGATGGCATAGATAACTTTAGCCATCCACCTTGCATAGTGCGTGCCAGCAGGACGTTTGAATGTGTAACTTTCAATTTTTTCACCAAGAAAGATCAAAGAAAGTTCCAAAAACTCTTTATAGTCATCTCGAAAATTTCCAGTGGCCAGATGTTCTTCGGCAAAGGCAATTATTTCATTTCTGAAAGGATCAACTTGCTCCTTCATCTCATCATCATCCTGTGATGTAGAGAAGGTTTTTAAATCAATGTAGTCCCACATAGATTGGAACCTTTTGAACAAAAGTGGCTCAGGGGCAGAAGATGAACCATGGACTGCTTCAAACACTCCTCCATACATGACTTCCATGCAATGATGCCTACAGGCAAAATAGAAGAGTGGTCGACCAAGTTTCTGTTCCAGAAGAACGCATGCTCCCCTGTTTGTTCCTGTATTTGATGCTGTAGTATCTGATAACATTCCGATTATTGACTTATCTATGTTCCATTCGGAAAGAAGATTATACACTGCAGCTGATTGAGCTTCCCCTGTTCCACTTGGTAGTTTGGGAACACCAAGCAGTTTTGAATCACCTGATTCAACTGAAGAGACAAGGACTGGGAGTCTATCTACCTTTTCATTCTTGGCAAGTAGATTAGGGATCAACTTCCCATCCCAGTGGACAATCGAAATACTTGGAACAAAGCTAGCTTTAATGGCATGGGTTATTTGCCTTCGATGCCTCTCTCGGTGCCTTTTGATTGAAGAACGAGAGATGTTCACCTCTGAAAGATCTTGACCAAGGCTAGATGCAGTTTCAGCTAATACAAAGGTGGCCCTCCTGTCACTGATGCCAGTCCTGTCCAGAGCAGCAGCCAATTCAGGAGATATGATATTCTTTGCTGCCTTTTTCTTTGGTGGAGTTGGTCCGCTGGTAGATGGGGGATTAATAAGGTAATCTTCATCTTCTCTTTCTGACTCACTTAAAGACTCAGAAGAACTACTTCCCTGATCTAGCATAACTTCCTGTGAAGCAGCATATTTTTCTTCTTCAGCTTTCCGCTTCCTATTTACCAATTTCATTTGCTTCTCAGCAGCTCTCTTTTCTGCTTGTCAGTCACCATATCTGCAGAGACCATTGATCCCACTCGTCCCGCTTTCCTTTGTTGGATCAAACTGCCGGTCTTCTTCATTTTTGATTAAGGTAAAGGCATCAGCATGGGCGACATCAAATAGGTTCTCCATTTCTTCCTGAAAGGTTTTCTCTTTTCTAACTGAGAGTTGCTTTTCTCCCAGCATTCTTCTTAATCGCTTTCCACTCCAAGTGTAGAGCCTGAATTTTGTGAAGAATGTGGTCTTTCCTTTGAGTAGGGATTCGGGCTCTCTCCCGAAGAGACGCAATTCTTCAAAAACAGCTTCTGAACTAGGTTTGATCTCCTTCTTCAAGACTTGATGATGGTGGAGGGACATGCGGAGGACCTGGCCACGGGAAGGCAGCTTGGCTCCAGTGATTGTTTCCTCTGACTTTTTCATTAAGTAAAATGTACGTTTATTTGACATTGCAAAACCTGTAAATTTAATAAATCTATCTGAAAGAAAATAATCATTAGTTAATGTATCTGTAAATAATGTTTCTTTTAATTATTCACTATATTAATAAAGGGCATAATGGTATACAAAAAACAGCTTTGAGCCACCCCTAAAAGTTATTCGATTTGCCTTAAATTTTACATGAAATATTTTTTAGCTAAAAGGAACCAGATTGTAGCCTGGGAGAAAAGAAAATTGAACTTCGATTTTTTACCCCATTCTGTGGACCACCCTAATATATATATATATATATATATATATATATATGTATATATATTATATATATTCGCTTGAACATCGTAAAATACTTTTCATTCAACATCTATTAACTAAACTGTAGTAATACAACTGTTTATAAATACATTTAACAAGTTTTTATATACTTAGCCCAGTTATAGTTTATCCTAAAAGTACTTGAGGAACGTCAGTTGTTTCGTTGGCTTAAGATTACTTTCAAATTTTGAAATTTTATTTTCCTCTGTTGTTCGTCTCAATCATACCACTGATATAAAACGAAAGTTAAGCAGCGTAACCAACCAGCCAAATACGTCTTTGGTAAAATCACTCGCCAAAGATGAAACGCCTAATTTGGAGAAGCTTTAAAGAATTTTCTGACTACTACCACCAAGCAAAGTTATATTATTTGTAATGCTTGCTTAAGATGTTTAATTTACCTATGTGTAAGTTCTGTTGAAAGAAGTTTAGTAATTTGGAAATTTTTGTTTGGAACTATTGAAGAATAGGGACCCCAGCCTTCTTTAGTTAGGCTTATAAGGCTAACTAACGAAAATATCACGACCTAACCTAACCAATCGTTAGGTTAACTGTACGCCCTTGACGATTGGTTAGGTTAGGTCATATTTTCATTAGTTAGCCTTATAAAGCTAACTAAAGAAGGCTGGGGTCCCTATTCTTCAATAGCTCCTTTTGTTTTTTTCTCAACCTGTGACTATTATAATTGAGACGTTCTTAGTTTTTACAATGAGAAACTAAAAATGTGGAAAATTAATGATAAAGCTCATAATTTGAGTATATATTTTGTTTGTCCTAGGTTCGTTTTGTTGTGAGGTAATAGATTGAAATCTAGAACAGTTGATTTGTATACTTTAAAACTAATGTATATTTTCTTCACTGTGTGTCTAGGTTGAAGTATGCAGGAAACCTGGAGATTCTAGTCCCCTTGGTTCTCTTTGGGGGACAGTTCTCTAAAGTCTAAACTACCCAAGATGGAAACTTTCATAACCCTGTAGTTAATGACTTAACGGTGACTGTCGTTAGAACGATCGATTCCTTTCAATAGTTGACGTTACGGTATTCAACAACGTACCAGTTACGTTTACTGAATTCCTCGAACCTACAATCGCTAATCACTAGGGAGGTAATGTTAAATATTGTATTTTTATACGCTTTGTCGTAGTCTGTATTATTTTGAAGTATTAAATTACTATTTGTTAATTCTCTTTAAGATCGGTTGTACCAATGTGGATGACGTCGTTAAGGTAACTACTGTCGCGGTTGAAAGACCTTCATCGGAAGCTGTAACTGACATGTCTCGACATCGTTTTGCTACGGCCGTGTCCACAAACTTCTTCGCAATTACTCATCTAGACCAAAGAATTAGCAGATTACGCTCACCTCTACAGTCATCGCAACGTAAGTTTCATGAAGGTTCTTTGTCGTGGTAATGGTATAGAAATGTAGAATGTCTCGAATGTCTCGAGGCATTGACTGAAGAAACCTCAAAGTAATCCTGACCCCGCCACGCACACACACATGCCAAAGACTTAAAATAAGTGTAGTTTTCACTTGGAAAATCCTCTGGAAACGACTATAGAAATGGCTAACCACTTTCCAGAATCTTAAAGTGGTCAGTTAGTTACACACTCAAAGATTAACACTTGAGTATATGAATAACATTAGTAGGTATAGATTCTATCAAGTGAAGATGAAAGAGCGTTGCTAAAATTTTGAACAAATTTAACTTGGGAAGAGGACCCACAAAACTGCTGACTAATCGGACAATTATCTGGTTTTCTTAAAGCATTAAACTAATGTGACATGTTGACCATGTTATACCATTCTTGTATACATCTACGATACACCACTGATGAAAAATTTAATCGCCATGCGTGGATTATCTTTTAGGTCAAATTCCTGTTACTTTTGAAATAGCGAACATCTGCAAAGGTTGCGTTAACCATAATGGCAGTGTCCTACAAATATGTTATCCTATAATGAAGGGAAATAAAGGCAAATTTCGAGAATCCAGGCGCAGTTCGGAGGCTGGTCATAATAGCTTGGTAATACATTTAGGTTAGGTTAGTAATTACGGACTCTCATCTAAACTTTGGAACCTTACCTGAAGTCTACACTAGTTATACCTAAAGGGTTTACAGTCATCTGTGAAAGTGTGGTGCCCAAAATTACCAAGCTAATTTTTAATCAAAAAGTGTCAGGCAAGTTCGTTGTTTTCGAGTCCGAACTCTGATGTACTTTCTTTGAAGGGTAAATACCAGGAATGGAACAATAAACTAGTCTAAAAACTAGTAGCATATTTGGGACTACATTGGCGATTGGTATTACAACTAAATTTGCCGTAAATAAAATGATGCATTTAGAATTTGGATTCATATGGACTGGGAGGGGAGATTGTCCTATATCCGAGTGTACTGTTACACTTGCTAAATTCCTCAAATCCAGGGTCACAGTAGAGTAGGGTTTTTAGCACATTAAAATAAAAATTGATAAGTAAGTTGGAGTACGACAAAGTCGTGATGACGCCATTGCCATTTGTATATTAATTCCTCTAATTAGTATTCTTATTTCATTCACGAGTTGCTCCATCCAAATGGATGGAGTAACTCGCGAATGAAATAAGAATACTAATTGGAGGAATTAATATGAATTTGGAACACGTGTGTGTGTGTGTTTATGGAGATTGTTTAATTTCCTTCGCAACATCTAACGTCATGACGGATGGAATATACAGCTTTATGTGGGATCCGAACTAGTGTTCGCTACATCTGACCACAGAGGACTCGCCCATCCAACTACAACACAGACTCAACGTCGCTTAACTTTGCTTATCTGGCAGTGTTTCGACGTGGCTACGATGTAGCTCTTGGAACAATGAAATGCAATTGCCGTATCTAATGTTTTTGATGTGTTTTCGGATGAAATGGAGAATGAATTAAGATCAATGACAAATTTTGTTGACGTATGTGAAAGATTGAAAGAGGTCCTTTTTGAGAGAAAGGAGCCACATGTAATAGTGTGTAAATGGAAAAGTATTAGAAGTTGTGAAAGAATTTAAATACGAGGCGTTTGATGACAAAAGCGGTACAAGTAAACTAAGTTGGAAGCGGAGTGAAGTAGGGCAAACGAGTGATGGGCTGAAATAGAATCAATGGTAAGAAGGAAATGCTTCAATGAATGGACGTACAGCAAGAGATTCCACGAAAGTATGTCACGAC
>JAJOZX010000436.1:1050000-1255000 GCA_023014485.1 Bathynomus jamesi
GTAGGCCTTCTGGAGGTCGAAAAAGACGGCGAGTACAAATTGACGCCGGGAGAAAGCCTCCTGCACGTCATGGCTAAGGAGAAGGAGGGGGTCGGTGGTAGACCGGAAGCGCCGGAAACCAGCCTGGGTAGCAGGGTACTGGTCACTCGCCTCCAAGGTAAAGGACAGCCGCGAGGCGACCATCGCCTCCATCACCT
Source organism: Bathynomus jamesi (assembly GCA_023014485.1). Lineage (NCBI taxonomy): Eukaryota > Metazoa > Arthropoda > Malacostraca > Isopoda > Cirolanidae > Bathynomus > Bathynomus jamesi. The sequence goes on from JAJOZX010000436.1 coordinate 1,050,198, forward strand.
TGCAGGCACAGCATGTTAGGGAAATGGGGCGATAGTTCGACGGGAGTGAGGGGTCTTTATCGGGCTTCGGGATGGGGACGACGATGGACTCACGCCATCGGTCCGGAAATGAACCCTCCAACCAAATCCGGTTATAGAGGTCCAGTAGAAAGCTGAGAGCAGAGGGGTGGAGATGCCGTAAAAGTCATAGGGGATATTATCGGGGCCGGGGGCGGAGGAGCGTCGGGGGCGGAGGGCCTCCCGAAGCTCTGTCATGTGGAAGAGGTGATTATAGGGGTCATCCTATGAGGTGGAAATTCCGGTGGGTCGCGGCGGGAGTGGGGGGAATCGGAACTGGAGATGGCTGCAAAGTGCGCCGCGAGTGCGTTCGCGACGGCCTCCGGATCGGACACGAACTCGTCGTCCCCGACCCGAAGCACCGGGGGTCGAGGGGGGACACGGGTCCCCTCAAAGCTACGCACCTTGCGCCAAACAGTCGAGGGGGCAGTCGAGGAGGAGATCCCGGACACGTAACTCCGCCAGGAGGTACGCCGGGCCAGTTTCAGGACCCGACGGGCCACTGCCTTCAGGCGCTGAAATTCTATCTTGTGCTCCAGCTGGCGGGTCCGGTAGAAGCGGCGGCCGGCACGGCGCCGCTCCTGAACGGCATGGGAGCACTCTGGGGTCCACCATGGGACGCTTCGCGGCCTGGGGGAGCCAGAGGTACGGGGGATGCAACTGGCGGCAGCCGAGAGGATCTTACTCTCGAGGAAGGCGAGGGCCTCATTGACGGAGGGAAAGGCAGGAATTGATGGCGAGATCGCCGTGCCCCTCGCGTATGAGGCCCAGTCTGCTCGGGCGAACAGCCAGCGCGGGCGGACAGAGGTGGGGGGGAGGAGACGGGTCGGGGTAAGACACACTGGGAAATGGTCACTGCCGGAAGAATCCGGCAGGACCTCCCAGGTGAACTCCGTCACGATTTCGAGGGAAACCAGGGAAAGGTCGATACAGGTGAAACTGTCATGGGCCGAGTGAAGGCAGGTTGGGGAGCCATCGTTCAGAAAGGTGAACTCGAGCTCGTCCATAAGGGAGAGAAGGGTCCCGGAGAGAAAGGTGGAGCAAACGTCCCCCCAGGCCGGGTCCCGACTGTTGAAGTCCCCGAGAATCAGAAAAGGGCGGGGAAGCTGGAGAATTAGGTCACGGAGAGAATCGGGTGGAGGGCGTACGTTAGGGGAGAGGTAAAGAGAGCAGACCGTGAGCTGGCGCCCCAAGAAAGGCGCACGGCCACAGCTTGCAGGACTGTACGGAGCGGGAGGGGGCGGAAAGGGACGGAGCGGTGCACGAAGACCGCGGCGCCCCCCCTCCCCGCCCCATCGAGAGGCGGGGAAGGGAGCCCGCAGTAACCGGACACTCGAGGGAGGGAACGGGATCCCAGAATCGTCTCCTGAAGGCAGAAACACGCCGGACACCTGGAGGCCAGGAGAGAGGAGAGACTCTCGAGGCCTACCAGGAGCCCGCGGATGTTCCACTGCAGGAGCGAGGTATAGGGAGGGGTAGGAAGGTCAGCGTAAAGGATGGTTATGGGGTGGGTGGGCCGATCGGGCGGCCCGAGATTAAAGAGGGAATCGGAAAGCCCCGGAGTTCAGTGAGGGACGCCGAACGAGGGCGAAGGCGAGGGTCCCCCCGACGAGGGGGCGATGTGGAACCAGACGCCGGCAAGTCCTCCAGAGGAGGAGTCTCCCGGACGTCCGGGGGAGAGCGATGCAGAGAAGGGGATGTGAGAGGTATCCAGAATGCCCCTCCCTTCACCGGAGGTGCGGGGGAGGCAGGACTACGAGGGGGAGTGGAAAATAATACCTCACCCAGAGGCATTGGCAGGTCGAGGAGAGAGATGGGGCGGGTCAAACGCGGGGGCGTGCACGTCCCACCCACGCCGACCAGGCGGGCGAGTTCCCCTCCAGTGGGTCCATCGACCGGCCGGAGAGGGGTGTATCTCAGCCTCCACCACGAGGGCCGACGGGGACCCCAGGGGGGAGCGTGCATAACGGTTGCGCAGTGGGGACGGTGAGGACACCGGGGCGGTAGGGCGAAGGGGGCGTTTGTGTTTAGGAGAGGAAGGTGATGCGAGGCTTATGGCGTCGAACCTTTCGGGGTCACCACTGGCGCGGCGCCTTGCGGCCCTATCCCTCCGTCGCGCGGCCCGCGTGGGTGACGGCGGGTCACGATCCGGAATGGGGGTGGCCGAAGGCGCCGGTGGAGAGGGCGTAGAAGGGGCAGGGGGGGTTGCCGACGAAGCATCGGCGTTCGCGGAGGGAGCACGTGGGGACGCGCTGGTGGTACGGGGAGCCGCGGTAGGAGTCCGCTGGGCGGCAGAGGATGGCCTGGGAGTAGCGGACACCGTGGGTGGAGGCGCGTTGGGAACCGCCGGTGAGGACGGGGTCCGGGAACGGAGAGCCTCGGCGTACGAGGCACCACGCCGGGCCTCGCCGCCACGCAACCGCTCCCGCGCCTCCCGAGCGCTGAGAAACTCTGATGAACAGAGGGCCCGAACCTCCCTTTCAAAGAGGAAGGACGGGCAAGAGCGGGATGAAGCAGGGTGTGGTCCATGGCAGTTGGTGCAGGAAGGCGGAGCAGTACAGGGCAAGGGTGGGGAGGGCCGCCGCAGCGGACACCAACGGGGCCGGCTGACGGCAGGAGCTGCTCACGTGGCCAACCTATTACACTGAAAACAGCGCGTAGGATCTGGCACGTATGGTCGTACTGAGAATTCGCACGCTCGTCTCTCACCAAAGCCCCAGAATACCGAAACGGGGGGCACCAGTGAGTCGAAAGTGAGGAGCAGGCGAGGAGAAGGGGCAGTTGGGGACCGCGATCTGTCGGGAAAGCGGTACACCTCACAACACCCTGGGAGGCGAGGTCAATCTGGAGGTCTTCCACCGGGATGGGTAGAAGACGAGCAGCGTAAATTGTGCCTGGCACTGATTGAGGCGGGGGTGGGGAGTCACCGTGATCCCGCAGCCCAGGACATCGGGGATAGCGAGCAGAGAGGAGGTTTCGGCAGAGGAACGCGACCTTATCAAAATGGAGCCATCCCTCTGAGGCCGAAGGTCAAAACGCGCCGTCCCCGTCTTCCCATGGATCGCTCGAAAGAGACGTTCGTGGTAGTGGGGAGGGGCTTGGAGGAGGAGGGGCGGAGGACGAGGAACTTGTCCATCGTCCTAAGGCCGAGTGAAGCCGTCTGGCCAAACACCACCGGAACTTCGAGGGGGCGAGAAGACGAGAAAGGCGGACGGCGACGTCGGGTCCCACGTCCCCCAGGGCCGAGGGGGCCGGGGGCGATGAGGCCTGACCGGAGTGGGAGGCGACCGGGGCCGGGGCCTCCCACCTGAGGGCGAAAAAGCAGGTGGGTCCCTATCGGGACGTGGAATATGGGGGGATCCAGGGGTCGGGGGGTCCACTGCAGGTCCATCCGCTACTGGCGGGGTCGGGCAGCGGCGCCACGAGCCTGGGGAAGAGAGGGAGAGGAGGCGTCGACAGAAGAGCAGACGGGGTGGGCGAGGGCTGCGACTGCCCTTACCAGACCCACGGTCCAAAGAGGTAGTCAGAGGGAGGTCAGATGCACAAGCCGGGTCGTCAACGAGGTCCATTAGAGTTGTAAGGTTTCCATAGAAAATTTTTATTGTAGTTTCGCGCCCGGGGCCGCGGGGAACCGATTACCCGGGGCCCAAGGGGACCAAGCGCACGCCGGCGGGGGGTGGGTGCCTCGTCCCATGCAGGTACCCCCGTTTCAAAAGGGGCCCTTGCAGCGTCGAGAGTTCTCCCCCGCCGGCAGCAAAGACCAAGGCCCCCCAGGGTCCCAGGCCTGGGCACCCTACCAGCCAACTTAGTCCGGCCCCGGCCATGCGGGCGAGACCCCCAGCGACCAGCCCCGGCAGCCCACGGGGCGCGCGAAGGTGAACAGAGAAAGCAGAAAAAACAGAGGGGGCAAGGAAGAGGGTAAAGAGGGGAAGACAGGAAAGAGGGGCTGTAGGATAGCAGGGTATGCTAAAAGTCCACTTCGCAACCGGGCGGGGACCCGGCAGGGCCCCCAGCCGCGGCTGACCCCCCTCGCCACATGGAGGCAGGAGCCCGCGGGCGATCCACCCCAGAAAGACCGCCCGCGGGGAGGGGGATATATATATATGTATATATATTAGCTACGGTTGGTTACCAGAAATGATTCCACTGTTATGACATAATAAGGATTGATTTTATTGATAAATAATTAATTATTAAATGCTCTGAAATTTAATGTTAATGAGTTGAAGTTTACGTTTAAAAGCAAAAAAATTCGCTTTATTTACGATGATTTATAAACCATTTAAAACCTTTTCCAAAAGTGTTACAAAAAGAGGTAATTTTACAACTGGGTCTTTTCGGTTTGGCGGACAGCTACAGATTTTTATGAAACTTAAATTAATTATTTACCAATTTCACCCTAAGGAAATGTCTAATTCCTAACGTAACTCAACTAAACCTAACCTAACTTAAGAGTACATTTCCTTAGGATAAAATCTGCAAATAACTGATTTACCAAGTTTCGTAAAAATCTGTAGCAGTCCGCCAAACCGAAAAGACCCTTATGACTGAATGGAGTCCAACGTTGTGTTCATCGGCTAACGACATCTGATCGACGTGACATAAAATCGTGGGTTAGATTAAGTTAGGTTAGGCTAGCACGGGTCAGGTTGGATTAAGTTGAGTTAAATTAGTTTCTTAGCATGCCGATGTTACGTCTCGTTGAACATATGGATATAGGTCCTTCATAATTACAGTGATACCAAAGTATTGCTATTTCCCACGCATTGGTGCGTAGTATTGAATGAAATTTTGCGTGGGTTGATGCGTATTACGTGGGGACACGAGAATATATTACACAGGTCAACAAAAAAAACTTTTTTTTTACGTTGCCAAGGAAATTCGTACGAATTTAGGGTATTTTGGGGTTGCTGAATTCCAAAATGAAAGTAGTTTTTCCGATTTGGCTCTAGTTCTTGTGATAATGAATACCCTCAATTAATAGGAAACGTAACCATAACGCGTGCATATGGGAAACTACCGGAACATTCTAGATGGTGAGACCGAATAAAATGCCATTATGTATTTCATGTGTTTACTTTTGTAAGATTTGAGACAATTTCAATGCGATTTGTAAGTAGGCTCCGCCTGAACATTAAATTTTTTGCATTTTTACGTGTTTCAATGGGGTACCAATTATCTCATAAATTAGAGCCAATCTAGCAAAACCGATGTCATATTCGGAATCAGCACCACAAAGTTACCCCAAAATCACTCTAATATGATTGGCAATAAAATGAGTGTTGACCAGTGTTATTAGTATACAAATTAAATTTATTTAGAATCCTAAATAGCTTTTAAAAAAATATCATCCACTTGACGATGAGGGTGACGGAAATCTATTAAAAAAAATATACGAGAAAGATTTGTAAACTGGGATTTAATTCGTTAATCAGCGAACACAAGAGTATATAAGGAAACGAGGCAAAATCCAAGTCATCTTCAGTCGAAATAAAGTTGTACCGCAAGGAACAGTTTTAGTGCCTCTTTACTTCTAGCCAGTACATCAGATGACGGGATTAAATCTCGCTAAATATCAGAAACTTTCAGTGTTTAAATTTCTGGACTTTTTATTCTTTTTGGACATCAAGAAAATTAGCAAATAAATGTTAAATGAAGAAGATAACTTATGAAAAGTACAAGACACATACAATAGCTGGAAAAATAACAAAGTTCGACTAAATAGATACAATAGACGTAAACCTCGCAGCATGAGAAGCGCGAAGAGCCAAGTCAAAACTAAATCACAGGTACGAGATGACGGATGATGACCTTCAAGTTCACAGCAAACAAAGCTTTACTACATGAAAGTAATGAACGCCATACTTAGAAGCTCCCTGAACCGAATGCAGTTTTTTTTTTATAAAATTCTCACCAAGTCTAATCGTGCCAATTGTCGAATGTTGATTAGTCTTCCCATCTTCACTCGGAAGAAAGGGTATTGATGCCGGTGAAGCTTAAGAAGAATATTTTCCAAAATGGCAGAAACTGAAGGTAAAGAATATTGGGAAATTTTAAAAGTCGTTTGAATTCGTTTGGAAGACTATGTTAACCTTTATATTTGTGTGTGAAAATTAATGAATAGCAAAAATAAAACATTGTGATAAAAAGTGCAAATATTGGAGTGAGTTCCAAAGCCAAAAGGATAACAAATAACTGAGAAGGCAAATTAATTCAGAATTTGAAGCTTTCCAGTGTCTTATACCAAGCTGCAATGAAACTGTACTTTAACTGACACACACACACACACACACACACACACACACACACATATATGAAAATTATTTCACGAAAGTAACACGTGAAAAATATTTATGATAAATAAAACCACGAAGGAAAGGAAACACAAAAAGGTGCTCAAGCGCTTTCGTCTAATGACATCCTCAGGAACACTGACGTACATAAAAGGTTACGGCCTATATATAGGTTACAGAAAAAAAAAAAAATTAATAAATAACATACATACACACAAACATATATATACACATATATATACACATACATATCTACACACACACATATATATATATATATATATATATATATATATATATATATATATATATATATATATATATATGCAGTAAACGGAGAAGTAAAAATAAAAATTAAAAATTAAAAATTAGAGGATTAACAAAGAGGCATACAGATTTGTAAGGAAAAATATCGATTTTTAGCACAAGATCAAATGAATTATAAAAATACAAATTTATACTGGAAATCTGCCCGGGTTTTAACACTTTGCCTTTTAGAGTCAAGTTTCGATATATATAAAAATAAAATGAAGATTAAAAGTTAATAAAGTAGCATACAGGTTTACCAAAGATTTAGCGTCCTACCCTTTTTATCTAAATTTGTTTTGAATTTGTTTTATTGTTAAAAAACCTTCGGCTTTACAAATTTGTTAGTCTCGCGTGTTTTGAAAAACAGTGTAATCTCCCTCAGTATTTGTTTAACATAGTTAAAGGCCTCGTTTATAGTGCGGCGAATGGTAATTACGAAGATAACTTTCCTAAACGTTTTCGCGATGGCCTCTCACAATTAAAAAAAGATGGGGAGCTCCATATTACTAAAGCAGACAAGGCTAACACCATAGTTATTATGGACAAAGTGGACTACATCGGAAAGATGAACGAGCTTCTCCAGGACCCCGCCACATACAGCAAACTTAGGAAGAACCCGCAGGGTGACGTCATCAAATCATTTAATAGTGGCTTGAAACGCATTCTCAAAGATCATAAGGACTTAATTCCGCTTTTCATGTCCACTTCACCTTCTCTGCCCTACCTTTACGGTCTTATTAAAACCCACAAACCTGGCAACCCTATGCGCCCTATTATTAGCTCGGTGGGCTCTATTACTTATAAACTCTCCAAATGGCTTGTCAAAGTCTTGTCCCCATTCTCGGAACTATCTCTGATTCACATGTAAAAAATTCCATGGATCTTACGGAAAAATTGAATAATGCACGTACTGAAACTAACGATAGATTGATTAGTTTTGACGTTTGTTCATTGTTTACAAAAGTGCCGATTGATGATATGCTTGACTTTCTCTCCCAAGAATTACATAAGTATGACCTGCCACTACCTTCACACATTGTTTTGGAACTTATTAAGCTTTGCATCAAAGACTGTAAATTCACTTTCAATAACGAGTATTATCAACAAGTGTTTGGGATGGCCATGGGCAACCCCTTATCGCCCCTCCTCTCCAATATTTATATGGAGTTTTTCGAAATTACTTACATTCCGAGAATCCTGGGGGTTGGCATCCCTTGGTTGCGGTACGTCGACGATATTTTGTGTATCTGGCCCATGAATCGTGACCTGGATAACTTCCTCCTCCAGTTAAATGATCAAGTCCCCTCCATTAAGTTTACTTTAGAAGTGGAACAAGACAATTCAATCCCATTTTTGGATGTGCGTGTACATAGGGAAAGCCCAGGTTTTAAGTTTAGTATCTATCGGAAAACAACAAACAATTTGTCCTACGTACACTTTTACTCGGGACATGACACCCCGACTAAGAAGGCCATTTTTTCATCAATATTTCTCCGCGCCCTTAGGATCGCCAGTCCGGAATACATCGATGCCGAATTGGAAAAAATCAACGGTATTGGAAGTGATCTGTGTTACCCATCTGCGTTTATGGAATCTTGTCTCAACAAGGCAAAACGAACTTTCTACCGTGTCAATAATAACACTCGTACTTTGTCAAAAAATATTTTAGTACTTCCATTTTTCCTGGGCTTTTTAGGCATTGCTATGTACTTAAATTTTGGATATTAATGTAGTATTTTCATATAACAATATTGTGAAAAATATCATAGTAAAAAATAGCCCTACCAATAATTCAGGCATTATCTATAAAATTGGGTGTAAACAATGTGATTCCTTTTACATAGGTCAGACGGGAAAGGATTTGCACACACGTATAAAACAGCATCAATATTCCGTTAGAACAGGACAGTTGTCCAGTGCTCTTTTTGTCCATTTGTCAGAGTTATCCCACTGTATTGATTGGAATAATGCTTCAGTTTTATTTCATTCTAGCAACTTGTTAATAGAAATATTCTTGAGTCTGCCATTATCCAACTTTCAAATAACTTCAACATAATCAAAGGTCTTTTTCAACTCGATCCTGTTGTTTTGAATTCCTTCAAAACAAATTTAGATAAGAAGGGTAGGACGCTAATCTTTGGTAAACCTGTATGCTACTTTATTAACTTTTAATCTCATTTTATTTTTATATATATCGAAACTTGACTCTAAAAGGCAAAGTGTTAAAACCGGGCAGATTCCAGTATAAATTTGTATTTTATATTCATTTAATCTTGTGCTAAAATCGATTATTTTCCGTACAAATCTGTATGCCTCTTTGTTAATCCTTTAATTTTAATTTTATTTTTACTTCTCCGTTATTGCATATATATTATATATATATATATATAATATATATATATTTGGGGAAGAGCTTTTCCTTTAAACATGTTGGTTGAACAATCGACGTAGTTTTATTTATTAATCATTATCAGTTTCTCAATTTTCCGTATGACATTTTCAATAATGCTGGTAAATTATAAATAAATTTCCAAAATTTTCAACGTTTCGCTCTGTCCTCGAGCATCTTCAGGGAATCGTTTGGGCCACCTTCATTCTACGCAGAACACAACGAAGATGGCTCCAAACGAATTCCCTGAAGATGCTCGAAGACAGAGTGAAACGTTGGAAAATTTTGGAAATATTATTTATAATTTACCAGCATTATTGAGAACTAATAATGAATTAATAAATAAAAACTACGGTCGATTGTTCAACCAAACGTGTATATGTATGTCTCTCTCTCTCTCTCTCCTCTCTCAAACTAGTTACCCCTCAAAAACTCAGACCCTAGCATCGCGGTCTAGCGGGTATGCTTTGTAATGGATTATAATTCTATGCATCGGCATATTTACCTAGAAAAAACCCATCTGTAAGACGGGCGGGTATACTAATCATACAATAATTAATTCACCGCATGTCCGTCTGTTTGTCCGTCTCCTTTTCAGGTCCAAACGGCTGGACCGATTTTCATAAAAACTTTGTGACAACACCCTCTGGGTTCCCTGGAGTGTTTTTAGCAACTTTCTTTTTCGAATCGAGTGTCCCCAAAAATATATATTACCATTTATCCCCAAAAATATATATTACCATTTATCCCCAAAAATATATATTACCATTTACCCCAAAAATATATTACCATTTATCCCCAAAAATATATATACCATTTATCCCCAAAAATATATATTACCATTTATCCCAAAAAATATATTACCATTATCCCAAAAATATATATTACCATTTATCCCCAAAAATATATATTACCATTTATCCCCAAAAATATATATTACCATTACCAAAATATATATTACCATTTATCCCCAAAATATATATTACCATTTATCCCCAAAATATATATTACCATTTATCCCCAAAAATATATATTACCATTTATCCCCAAAAATAGATATTACATTTATCCCCAAAAATATATATTACCATTTATCCCCAAAAATATATATTACCATTATCCCCAAAAATATATATTTACCATTTATCCCCAAAAATATATATTACCATTTATCCCCAAAAATATATATTACCATTTATCCCAAAAATATATATTACCATTTATCCCCAAAAATATATATTACCATTTATCCCCAAAAAATATATTACCATTTATCCCAAAAATAATATTACCATTTATCCCAAAAATATATATTACCATTTATCCCAAAAATATATATTACCATTTATCCCCAAAAAATATATATTACCATTTATCCCCAAAAATATATATTACCATTTATCCCAAAATATATATTACCATTTACCCCAAAAATATATATTACCATTTATCCCCAAAAATATATATTACCATTTATCCCCAAAAATATATATACCATTTATCCCCAAAAATATATATTACCATTTATCCCCAAAAATATATATTACCATTTATCCCCAAAATACATATTACCATTTATCCCCAAAAATATATTACCATTTATCCCCAAAAATATATTACCATTTATCCCCAAAAATATATATTACCATTTATCCCCAAAATATATATACATTTATCCCCAAAAATATATATTACCATTTATCCCCAAAAATAATATTACCATATCCCCAAAAATATATATTACCATTTATCCCCAAAAATATATATACCATTTATCCCCAAAAATATATATTACCATTTATCCCCAAAAATATATTACCATTTATCCCCAAAAATATATATACCATTTATCCCCAAAAATATATATTACCATTTATCCCAAAAATATATATTACCATTTATCCCCAAAAATATATATTACCATTTATCCCCAAAAATATATATTACCATTTATCCCAAAAATATATATTACCATTTATCCCCAAAATAATATTACCATTTATCCCCAAAAATATATATTACCATTTATCCCCAAAAATATATATTACCATTTATCCCCAAAAATATATATTACCATTTATCCCAAAAATATATTTACCATTTATCCCCAAAAATATATATTACCATTTATCCCCAAAATATATATTACCATTTATCCCCAAAAATATATATTACCATTTATCCCCAAAAATATATATTACCATTTATCCCCAAAAATATATATTACATTTATCCCCAAAAATATATATTACCATTTATCCCCAAAAATATATTACCATTTATCCCCAAAAATATATATTACCATTTATCCCCAAAAATATATATTACCATTTATCCCCAAAAATATATATTACCATTTATCCCCAAAAATATATATTACCATTTATCCCCAAAAATATATATTACCATTTATCCCCAAAAATATATATTACCATTTATCCCCAAAAAATATATTACCATTTATCCCCAAAAATATATATTACCATTTATCCCCAAAAATATATATTACCATTTATCCCCAAAAATATATATTACCATTTATCCCCAAAAATATATATTACCATTTATCCCCAAAAATATATATTACCATTTATCCCCAAAAATATATATTACCATTTATCCCCAAAATATATATTACCATTTATCCCCAAAAATATATATTACCATTTATCCCCAAAAATATATATTACCATTTATCCCCAAAAATATATATTACCATTTATCCCCAAAAATATATATTACCATTTATCCCCAAAAATATATATTACCATTTATCCCCAAAAATATATATTACCATTTATCCCAAAAATATATATTACCATTTATCCCCAAAAATATATATTACCATTTATCCCCAAAAATATATATTACCATTTATCCCCAAAAATATATATTACCATTTATCCCCAAAAATATATATATGCTAACGCACGAAGCTCTTAAATTTCAAGATTTTGTCTCATTGGTCTTGGGATGGAACTCAAAATTTTGATGTTGTTGTTGTTGTTTAGCCGATCAGCCCACCCTGATCGAGCAAGCCGGCGCGGCGGCACGCAGGTAACCGATCGCCCTCTCCGGACTGGACCAGAGGTTCAGCGCACTAGTGATGTTGTGTTGTGTTCGTTGTTGTGCTAGAGCGGTACAGTCTGTCAAAATGTGTTCAATTGTTTGTGGTGTGTCCTGGCACAGGTGGCAGGTGTCGTCTATGGAGTTGTCTAGTCTGTGTTGTGTTTATATGTCCGTAAGTTAGGGTGATGTCCACATCGGAATCGTGCTAAGTTAACTCGATCCGATCTGCTCAGGCTGATCTCTGACCTGTTAATGGGTGGCGGCTTCGCACCTAGGACCGCATTCGGACCGAGTCGTGTCAGTGCTTTGCGAGTTAGGTGTGTGTGTGTGTGTGTGTGTGTGTATGTGTTTTCTGTACTGTGTGATGTCTGTGGGGCGTGGTATGGAATGGAGTATTTGGGTATAATGTCTCTCTGGTGTTACCTTAATGGTGCGAGGTGTTGGTGTATGATTGTTCATGTAGTGGCAAGGGTGTTGTGGGTTAGTTGTCGCTGCTGCTATGAATTGTGTTCCCCTCATGTCTAAATGTTCCTTAACTTTCAGTATTTTTGTTTCTGTGTGCAGGTGTTCTATTGGTGTTTGAGTGCATCCTGTAATGATACGAAGTGCGTTGTTTTGTATTGTCTGCAAGGTGTTTGTGTGTGTTTGAGATAATGGGTGCCCAGCATGGGCTAGCATAGTCCATAACTGAGCGAATATATTGTTTGTATATGAGTGATGTTGTTTCCTGCTGGTGTCCAAAGTTTGTGCCTGTTAGTACCCTAAGCGTGTTAAGTCTTGACGTACATTTGTTTTTAATGTCCTGAATGTGGTTTGCAAAAGATAATGATGTGTTGTATGTGACCCCAAGTATTTTGGTCCTGTGAGTGTGTGGAATGTTGATGTTTAGTGTAAGCTGTGGAATTACCTGGTGTTCTTTTGTGTTGCTTGTAAGCAGGGTGATGGTTGATTTTGTGGGCGCTACTTTGAGTCGATTGTGTGTGAGCCAGTCTTGTATACTGTTTATGTATGTTTGTAGGTTATTTGTAGCGGTGTCGATGTTGTTGTGGGTGGATGTTAGAGTGATGTCATCTGCATATGATGATAAAGTAAGCTTGTTATCTATGGGTGTTGGAATGTCATGCATGTATAAGTTGAAGTGTTGGTGAGAGAACAGAGCCTTGAGGGACCCCGTTCGGAAAAAGCTTGTTTTTGGATGACTTGCCATTAAATGTGACATGTGAGTATCTTCCTGAAAGATAGTTGCTCAGCCACCTTTTGGTGTTATTGTGCATGTTTGTTTTTGATGATCTTGGTGGTCTGGTCTGTATTGAAGGGTGTAATGGTCGTGTCGAGTCTGTAGGTTTTCTTGTGTCTGGCTGTTTGTCTGTCTGCGTGTTTCTGGGTGTTGTCTCTGTTTGAGTGATTTTTCTTTGCGTAGTGATTAACTAGAATGTTAGCTTGGTGTGTGTATGTTGGGATATTATTTTGGCTGCGACAGATAACCGCGCGTGAGGTGTGAATGCCGCTGTTAGTGTGGGTAATGCTGTTTATAGTCTTGTATAGCCTGGATGTATCTGTGGAGTGGTTTAGTGTTATGAATTCCCTGAATGTTTCTGTTTGTTTTTCTTTGAGTTTGTTGTTTATTTCTGTGTTGAGCTGTTGTATCTGCTGTTTTATGGCTTCTGTGTGTGGTGTTTGTGTGTTATATTTGAGGTTGTTACGTTGCCTTATGAGGTGGGCTATTTCTCTAGTGTAATTTGGGTTGTATTTCCTAATGTTGCCCTTGGGTATGTATTTGTTTGCATTATTGATGATCTGATTAAATGTCTTGTGTTGTATTGATGTTTATGATGGGTATGCTGTTTAATGTGGTGAACTGTTCCTCAGTCTGTATTTTGAACTGTTCCCAATCAGCTTTCTTGTAGTTTCTGTAAGTGTGCCTAAGGCTGTTGGGGCAGAGTATGGAATGTGTTGTAATGATGATGGGCAGGTGGTCTGATGACAGTTGTTTTTCTGTGGTTGATTTGATGGTTGCTTTCTTTCGTGAATTTGTTCATCTGCTTTTCTGGCTATTAGAAAAACAAAATTTTATTGAAGCATGGACTGGCGGCCTTCCCGATCATTCAAGTCTACAAGTAAACAAAGTCACAACACGCTTCTACAAGGTTTCATACAATTTCGTGGAAAGAAGAAAATAAAGTTGGTCAATAAATTTAGAAAAGAATGTAGCCATAAATTTTTTTAGCTACGCATCGGAAGCCATGATAGGTAAAAAAAAATGTGACAAGTTGTATTTGAAATTTAAGTGCTTCGTGAGCCTCGAGTAAAATCTGTGAAGCTGCATTTGAAATTTAAGTGATTCGTGAGCTAATTGTAAATGTTAAACTGTAACTCGCTTAAAATTTTCTTAAAATAATTTTCATTACACTTTATTGCTTGACTGTTGTGTCAAACAAATTTTTCGGAATGTTCTGAAAACTTAATTATTTTTACATTCATGTTGCATTTTTCTTTAAGATTAAAACATACTGTGGTACTTTTGCATTATCCTCCCAACACTAATTTTTTTTTATAATGGAAGGAAAATAAAGTACGTTAGCAAAACACTTTTAAGCAAAATATTCTGAAATTACATCATTAGTTATGTGAATAAATATTCTTAACCTAACCTAACTTGAAGCCGGCTAACTACGGCTAACGGCTGTGGCGGACTGTTTTTAACCAAACTTAACCTAACCTAATCCCAACACTAATTTTTTTTATAATGGAAGGAAAATAAAGTACCATAACCAAAACCAAACCAACATTATATAAAAAAATTAGTGTTGGGAGGATAATGCAAAAGAACCCATACTGTATAGTTACATAGTATATTTCTAGATTTTAATACCAACACATATTAGTACCATGACTGTCCAGTAAATACTGTATGTATTGCCTCAAGAGTAATAACAGGCAATTTTCATAGAAAGAATTGGGTCGTGTAAATGTAACTTTTCTTATAATTAGTGGACAGTGGGCACTTAATGTTTCATTACTGTTTAAAGGCAACTTAAGTAAAGCTGACATTTTCAACTTTGTTTTAGTAGTTTAACTTCCATTACGGGATACAATTATGTATGTTAACGACTAAAGGGCACTTGCATTAAATGAGGATTAACTATTAGCCTAAATCTAGTTCAAGTTTCGTACACTACACAGATATGGCAGAAAGCATTATGTTATGGGATACTTTTAAAGCCGTTTTCAGTAGCTTTTGAATTTTGAATTGAATCGAATAACCTTCATTAATAATAAAATAAATACATTGGTTTTGCAATTTACAATGACATAACTAATTTATATTTTTATTTAATTTGGCCCTTAAGCTTTAGGCTTTAATGGGCAAGCTTTAGGCTTTAATGGGCTAGCTTTAGGCTTTAGGCTTTTCTAATCAAACCTATTTAAAAGTTCAACATCTGTAAAACTCCAGTCGACTAAAGTTCCTTGAATAATTTTAATTAAATGTTCGTAGCAATAAGAAAATGAATAACGGTAAAACCCGGTAAAACCAGGTATTAACATAAATTTACTCTTGAAACAAAGAGTGGATGTCTTAAGCTTAATTAATGTGGCCTTGTCCTCTTAAGAAAAAATTTCCTTGAAGAAACTTGTTCCTTTTAAGTATAATTCAATTACAATTTCTCCTTCATTTTCAAAATGAAATCTAGTTCAAGAACAAGTACAAATGGTTGATTGAGGTACCGAGTTTACTGGGTACATCGTTTGGTTATTATTATTATTATTTTACAAAAGTAGTACTAAAAATACGGGTATTTGGTATTTCCATTATTTAATTGGCTTCAGTGCTAAAATATACCCCTCTCTCCCATAAGCTCAACAGAACAGGAGACAATAATTCCTATCCTTTGAACGTTTATTATAAACATCTAGGTCACCTGCCTCTCTACGGTAGTTCATGGTAATCTTTACTAAAACATACGAATATAAAGAATAAAAATAAAATCTAAAATATTGCGTAACGCTACATTTTACGACAACCATTATGGGGCAAGACTTGTTTTTGTGCCCATTAACACGCTTCTTGCGCTTTCGTGCCACCCTACCAGTAATCATTCATTCATAGATTAGTTTCTTTTAGGTTTGGTCAAATTCTGTTGCGGGCATTTTTTATCATGCAAATTTATACGAGAATACATTAACTAATAGTTCCCAATTTGCTCTATACAAAGTACCCGGGAAAATTAAAAGCTAGGTACATCCATTTGATAAACACTAAATCAATGCTTTTTATCCTGCATTGATAGATTTAGTTAATTAACAAGCGTAATAATGACCTTTAAATATGGCAGTTTTAGTACCCACAACGAGTCTTCAGATTCTGAGCCAAGGGGAGAATTCTTTTCTTTAAGAATCTGCAGCACTTCCTGTCGCAATTCAAACAACCGATACAAGACTTTGCCTCTCAACAACCATCGGGCCTCTTATGAAAGAGAAGGCTTACGAGCACAAACCCCATCTCTGAAGAAGTTACTTCAAAACGTATTTAAGCGTATTTAAAGCACTCTGCTTAACGAAATTAACAATTTTTACCAGGGATGGGGAGTCGGCCAAAAACAACCGACTCCCGACTCCCGAGTCGGTATTTTTAAAAACCGACTCCGACTCCTGACTCTTTCCTTATCATGCTGATCTACAACCTTATAAATATTGGGATGTTTGTTTCGTAGATGGCGTTTCAAGTTTGAGGCTCTAGTTGGAGCATTAGCATGTTTCCCAGTGTAAGCACTAATTTTTGCATTACACTCTTTACCATCCTTTTCTACTTGACAAATAAAAATACTTTCATCCTCATTTAGCTTAAAATATTGAAAGACTGCTGATTTTCTACTAGGCCCACGACTCATTACTAATAGGGGCTAATTAAATTAATAATTAATATATTGCTAATTTTTATATGGTACCTAGTATCCTAAAATAGAAATATGAAATTCATTTGCTAAGATTTACCAGAACAATAAATCAAATGTGGAAATGTGAATCTAGAATTAGTTCAGGAAGATATTTATTTAGGGCAGAGTAGTATTCTGGTAAATTGTTGGCATATAGAAATTGAATCAAAGAGTCGGGAGTCGGTCGTTTTTACCGACTCCCGACTCTTCAAAAAAGCCCCGACTCCCAACTCCCGACTCCGACTCCCCACCTCTGATTTTTACAACCTTTAAACTTTTGTTAACACGCTGTTTAGAGCCTTACATATTTTTTTTACAGGAGGGCCTCACGATGGATGAATCAGTAGGTCCAAACTGCTTGTGAAAATATTTTGTTATAACACAGAGGTACACATTTCAACTTATTAACTGTAGATTGACCCAGTATTAGTATTTTATCGATTACGATTGACAAAACCAGCTCTTCACCAACGGTATGAGCTTTGTTCGCCTTTGCAGTTCGGTAGGAAACTCGGTATGAGCTCTGTTCGCCTTTGCAGTTTGATAGGAAACTCGTAAAGCGGCATTAAGTGCATGCTTGAAATAGTGGTTGATTTAGACATCTGCAATTTTTTTTCTCTTTTAAACTGATCATTCAAAGAAACGCTTGAAGTATTCAACAAGCTTATTTTTGATAGATTAGGGCGGGGTAGTGTCTTTAAATGTCATTTCAATTTTAAGGGTTTCACGCTCTGGTTTGTTAATGTTTCCCTCACAAATAATACTATGGCAATAAAGTACTTTTATCTTCATTCACAAAGAACCCGTGTTTTAGATATTTATTGCCATATTTTGGTAACGATGTTGTCGTATTTGTATTACAATTACAAATTTTCTTTCTCTTCTTTGAAAGTTCAGTGAACACGGTTGAACACAGTGTCAAAATGAATCATAGTACTGTTACCAACAAACGAAGATCGATTTCTCCCGGAAAAACAATAATTGGCCTAAGTAAACTGCCGCGAAAAAATCTGAGTGATCCGCGAGACCCCGAGGAACCCACTGACACCCTTCATGCGATCCAATAATGGATCACGACCGACAGTTTTAAACCCACTGAACTAAAGGACGAAAATCATGAATGCAACGAACTAATAAAAGATTAAAAAATTTCTACAAATAATAAAAAAAAAATGGGTCTTAAAAATGAATTGAACATTATTAAAAATTTGAATAATGTTCCGAGTTTATAATGCGATTCTTTGCACTTCATTTTCATTTGTTTTAATTTGTCTATTTACATTTGAAAGTGAAAAATTATTTTGTTTCAGTTTAAAAGTGCTCGAAAGTGAAATTAACTTGTTTCGGAGTGAAAACGGGCAAATAAAAGTGAATGAAAGTGTCTTTCTTCATTGGCTTCATCAAATACAGTATGTGTACAATACCATATCTCGTATACATTTTTCCACTGACGAAGACACACAGAAGTACTTAAGGCCTCAAATTTGAAGAACGAGTCAAGACTCATACTCAGGATCTTCATATTATGATGCAGACTCGCAAGGAAAATAAAAAGTGATTCTATATTTTCCCTGTGGATGTGCATCATTTATTATTTTCACGTGTTTAATTGTGAAATTCATCCCGTGTGTGTGTGTGTGTGTGTGTGTGTGTGTGTGTGTGTGAGGATTTTGTTCCTCGTTTTTTATCATTCGCTTTTGGGGTTAGAATTTTTTTTAAATTAATAATTGCCTTGTTTACTTTTAAATAATATCATTATTAAGAACCTTAATTAATGTTGCCAATTAGACGACCTTTTATGATCATAATAATGAAGATGATGATGATGACACAGACTGATTGTTAAATTGAAATGAACTTTCTCCTCTGCACAGATGTTAATTAGGTATTTTAAACCAAAGTTTGTCGATTAAAATTTACTCTGTTTGGTCAATGATAATGTTCATTTTACATTTATATTAGTGGTGCTTGGTTTACGGTGATTTGGCCTATGTCGTTGGTGTTGCGTGGTTGTTCGTGATTTCATATTTGTCCTATATCGTATCCAAATTTTATGTATTATTTACTCTACATATTTCAACACCTTTTACGCTTCACTGACAAAGTTTAGCTACTTTTAAAGGAAGAATCTTTAATTAAAATATGAAACAAATTTTATTTTTAGATTTCGTCAAAAGACATAAATTAAAAACAATCGCCATTGGACCCTGAAAAGCCTTTACGAACGTGTGGCAGTGTCCAGTTACTCAGCGAGGGTTCTCTCCTTTTACATTACTTCCTTGAAAGTCAAGGAGAAGCGTTACGATCGTGCTTTCGAGAAGTCAAAACAGGTAAGTCATGATACTTCATTTAGTCTGTTGACTCATTTGTTAACAGAGAATATATATATATATATATATATATATATATATATATATATATATATATATATATATATATATAACGGGTGCGGCAAAAATAACGCCCTTTTTAGTTTATTCTCTTTTATTGAAGGAAATAAATCAATTACAGCATTTTAAGAGAAATAATAAGGTTTTTAAGAAAAATACAGCATTTTAAGAAAAATAATAAGTACTTTCTCAGTAAAAACTAAAAAATAACAAAATGATACAATATAAAACTAAAAAATTATACTGTATAAAACTATAAAGATAGAATTATTAAAAGGGCTACTTTTGCCGCACCCGGTATATATATATACGTACAGGGTGGGCCGTAAGTTTCCATACATAGGAAAATTTGGATCAGCAGTTTCCGGATGCTTGGATTGGTCGGCGTGGTCCTGTGGAGTGGCCTCCCAGATCCCCAGATCTCACCCCCCCTTGATTTCTATCTTTGGGGGCACTTGAAGGCCATGGTGTATCAGGAAAAGATACGAGACATAAATCATCTAAAGGAACGTATCACCAACGCCATTACAAGCATAACGTCAACTGTGCTAATGCGTGTTCATCAACAGTGGGGAACACGTATTGAAATGTGTTTTCAAAACAATGGCAACCATGTAGAGCATATTATATAAATAAAAATGGTTGTCCATAAAAAATGTTTATTTTTCCTATGTATGGAAACTTACGGCCCACCCTGTATATATATATATATATATATATATATATATATAATATATATATATATATATATATAATCTGGTGATAAATTTTAAAATTCCTCGCGGGTAAAATATTCAGTGGCTCTAATTTGTCGGCACAGAAATCTGGAATGTCAGCCCCAAACTTGAAACACCCACTCGGTGCCTCTCACATCATCACAGGAATCCCCACCCTATCGAGGTTTCGAACCCTTTCGCCCATTTGGAAAGGGACGTGAATGAGGGGGAAACTATTTTAATTGGGGACTCTTTAGTGCGCCATATGGACACAGTTCGTTAAACGGCATCCAACCAAGAGGAGGAAGGTCTGTCTCCCAGGGGCCAGGGTTGACAGAGTTAGAGACGAGGTGGACATGATTGACTTTGCCTCCCGTCACTCGATGTTGGTGACGATGGTAGGGGGCCAAGACTCTATAGGCCCGATACGAGAGTGCCTGACCTTTTGGAGAGATATAGGGGGTTAATTAGGTCCCTAAAGGCGAAGTCAGCTAGGTCTTTAGTTTTAGGTATTACCCCTAGGCACGGTTTGGGTCTTAGGATTACGTCTAAAACAATATTTTTGAATAATAAATTAGAAGAGATTTGTGCTGAGGAAAATGTACCCTTCGTAAAGCTGTGGTCCGAATTCAGTGATCCTAGCCTTTTTATAAAAGATGGGGGTGCATTTTAATGAAATAGGTAATGCTAGGCTAGGTAGGTTAATTGACGAAAACGTACGAAAGCTGTATAGGTCGAAGCCTTCTTTAAACGTTGTGGGTTGGGGAACGCGGGCCCGACGTGAAAAATAGTTTAAAACGCCGGCCCCGTGGTAAAAAATAACTTAAACGTCTTTTATTGTAACGCGCGTAGTATTAGCAATAAATTAAACGAATTTAAGGCGATAATTTATTCCGGCAACTACGATATAGTTGCTATCACTGAAACGTGGTTAAATACCGTGACTCGGGACTTGTTGGGGGAACTTGATATACCGGGTTTTAAACTCTTTACTAATGATAGGTTACATAGGTTTGGTGGCGGCGTTTTGCTGTACATTCGTAATTAAGATAGATTTTCCGGCAGCAATTAATGCGATATGCGTTGAAGTTAGGGCGCGTAGTATTAGTTTTAATTTTGTTGTTGTTTATAGACCTCCCGTTCAACCCCTCGATACCGATACTAGATTTTACGCACTTTTTGATAACTTTATTCACAATCGGAATAGTATAATTGTCGGAAACTTTAACTGCCCTAATGTTAATTACGAAACTTTTACTGGTAATGAGGAGGGTTTGAGATTGGTTGAGTTCATGGAGGATAATGTTTTACGACAGATGGTTACCGAACCAACGCGCGGTGACAATATTTTAGATTTGGTGATGACGAACGGCGAAAATATAGTCGAAGGTTTAGAAGTAGGCGAGAGTTCAGGATGTAGTGATCATCAAATTCTTAGGTTTAAGTTAATGATAGAAAACACTAAGGATAGTAACGTAATAGAAGTCCCTGATTTTCGTAGGGCTAATTTTGATAGTTTTGCGGATAGGATGGGAGTAGTGGACTGGGATAACTTATTTATGGGTAATGACACAAATTTGCATTGGGAGGCGTTTAAAGAAAGTTTTATGAATATTGAAAGGGAGTTTATTCCTCGTAGGCCCAAGCGCGCTAGAAATCATGGTAGGCCAAAATGGTGGACTAGGGAAACAGGCGAGTTCATAAATGAGCGTAATAAAGCGTATAGACTTAATAAGAGCAATGGCACGGCAGCTAACTTTAATAGATATATCGAGCTTAGACGTCAGGTTAAAAGATCAGTTAGGAATGCTAAGCGTAATTTAGAGATATTTATAGCTGCGGATAGTAAACATAATCCAAAAAAGTTTTTTGAATACGTCAATAATCGTAAGCCGATAAAAGATAACATAGGCCCTCTAGTGGATGTTAACGGCGCTTTGGCTTCTGACGCTGAGGCGATGGCGGGTATTTTTAATAACTTTTTTGCGACAGTTTTTACCGTAGAAAACGTAAATAATGTCCCCGACGTGGACGATATCGTTCCATTTAGTAGCGAGACTATTTTGGATGAAATAACTCTTTACGAGGGTGAGATTGCGCATTATATCGATAGGCTAAAAGTTAGCAAGGCTCCAGGCCCTGACGCTTTTTATCCCAGACATTTGAAAGATTTGAAAGACGTTATCGTAAGCCCCTTAACGAAGATTCTTAATCAGTCACTCGAAACGGGGATTATTCCTGAAGACTTCAAATTAACTAACGTTACGCCTATTTTTAAAAAAGGCGACCTCACACTAGTTAGCAATTATAGGCCCATTAGCTTAACGTCAATTGTCGGTAAACTTTTGGAATCCGTAGTTAGAGATCGTATCATTGATCACTTAGAAAGTAAAGATTTGATTAATAGTAGTCAGCATGGGTTTCGACGCCATAGATCTTGTTTAACTAATTTGTTAGAATTTTATAACGAAATAGTGC
Source organism: Bathynomus jamesi (assembly GCA_023014485.1). Taxonomy (NCBI): domain Eukaryota; kingdom Metazoa; phylum Arthropoda; class Malacostraca; order Isopoda; family Cirolanidae; genus Bathynomus; species Bathynomus jamesi. The sequence goes on from JAJOZX010000436.1 coordinate 1,072,833, forward strand.
GCGAATACGATAGGCATAGAGCGACTGACGTTATTTATTTAGATTTTAAAAAGGCGTTCGATACAGTTCCGCATAGAAGATTAATTGCAAAGGTTAAAGCGCACGGTGTACGCGGTCAGGTAGCTAACTGGTTAGAGGAATGGCTTCGTGCTAGGAGACAGAGGGTCGTTATTAATGGTAGTGAATCGCGGTGGTTGAATGTAGGTAGCGGTGTCCTACAGGGTTCAGTGTTAGGCCCATTGCTATTCGTAATCTACATTAACGACATAGATGTAGGATTGACTAGTAACGTGTCAAAATTCGCGGACGATACTAAAATAGGCGGAAGGGTTGTTAACGAGGATGATAGAAATAGGCTCCAAGACGATGTAAATAGGATTATGGAGTGGACGGTTAAGTGGCAGATGCAATTTAACGTAGACAAATGTAAAGTTTTGCATATAGGTTCTCGTAACAATAATTACACGTACACGATGGATGGTAGAGAGTTAGCGAGCGTTGACGAGGAAGTAGATTTAGGCGTACACGTATCTAAGGATTTAAAGGTTAGGAACTAGTGCCTGGAGTCTTGCGCAAAAGCTAATAGGATGTTAGGCTTCATAGCGCGTAATTTCGAATTTAAATCGAAGGATATTATATTGCCCCTTTACAAGTCCCTAGTCAGGCCTCATTTAGAATATGCCGTTCAGTTTTGGTGCTCGTATTTGCGCGAGGATATTGATAGGTTAGAAAGGGTTCAGCGTCGTGCCACGAAACTAATTCCGTCATTGCGCAACAAGCCTTATGAAGATAGGATTAAAGTGTTAGACTTGCATTCACTCGAAACTAGGAGATTAAGGGGGGAGCTTATTGAAGTTTTCAAAATCGTTAATAACATTGATAACGTAAATTTTGACAAACTGTTCACTTTCGATAATAGCAATACTCGTAATAACGGATTTAAGTTGCGTGGCAGACATTTCGGTACTAATATCGCTAAAAACTTCTTTACGTTTAAAGTAATTGATAAATGGAATAATCTTCCCGCATCAGTCGTTCACTCTACCAGCGTTAATATGTTTAAGAACCGTTTAGATAGGCATTTTAAAAATATTAACGTTGTTTAAAATAAAAAAAAAACAATTAGTAACAGGAGCTCTGGGGGTGATGGTCGAGGGTGAGTCTGTTGACGATTAATGCCAGCTTGTGACATGCCAGCGTGTGATGCCAGCAATAAAATTAAAAAAAAAAAAAAATTAGACTAACATGAACGTAGATGTAGCTCGTAGAGTAAACTAACCCACTTTTTGTTTAACTTTACGTACTTTTTTTTTTCTTATCCTCTCCTTACTTGCATGTCTGTAGTTTGCATGGTATGACTGTGAGTTCAGATTGTGTTTGCATGGTTTGTAAGCGTTCTTACTTTACTTCTTTTCATCTTTCACCCCTTTTCTATTCTTCGACTATTTTTCTGACTTGTCGGCAGTGGCCGGCGGATGATGATGGCGAGTCTTTTTTCTCTTTTTCTGAATGAATGTTAACCCATGAGTGATAGGTGTTGCTACTTATTGAACCCCTTATTTTCTTCTCTTAACCCCCTACTCTTTCCTTTCTCTCGGGCTAACCTTAGAGTGGATCTTAGGGTCTTTCTTAGCCTTAGCTTCTGTAGCTCCGTAGATCATCACCATCAGCAGTTATAATTAAAAAGAATAGCTTATATTTAGGGAATAATAGACGGTTGATGAAAAATATTAAATATTTTCAGTTGTTTATTGTTTACAAAATGAAATGTAAAATTGAACAGAAAATGTTCAATAAAAGGTGATTTAATGAAATCTAAAAATGAACACAGTACTGTGATGAATGAATAAATAAATGAAATGTAAACATGAACAAAAAATGAAAACTGAAATGTAAAAATAAACAAAAATTGACTAATTTCCTGAAAATATTGAAAAAAAAAAAAAGACTAAAAATATATTGTAGCAATTTTATTTGTAATTAGTGCAACTATATACAGTATATAGTTCCCCTTCGTTGTGACTTTTCGTGGAGACTGAATCACTTAGGCTTAGATGCTACGAAGAGGATAATCGTTCAACGATCACAAGGTCATTTTTTCCATAAAACTAACACAAAAAGCAGATTAGTTTGACCGGCTGGTTGCTGAGGAGTTGGCTAATTCCAGAAATTATTATTATTAGGTGTATATATATATATATATATATATATATATATATATATATATATATATATATATATATATATATATATATATATATATATATATATCTCTCTCTCTCTCTCTCTCTCTCTCTCTCTCTCTCTCTCTCCCCGCAGGGGGTATAAAGGTTATGACATTTTTTCTGGATGTTGTAAACTTTATACTTGGGGTGTGACAGCCCTCCGGTCCCGAGTCGTGGGATTCTAGAGAAATTGGCTGCCAGTTTCTTTAGGTTCTCTCTCTCTTTCGGGAGGGCGGGTAAAGTATGTTGTACAATCCTGTCCCGTGGGTTACTAGGACCCCATCCCATCCCTACTCTGTCCTTTTAGCTTACATTAAGGATGTTCTCCTCTGACTGAAAAAAAAAAAAAAAAAACTTTTCTTTTAGTATAAAGTATTTTTCTCTTCTTTTACTATTAGGACCCTACTGCTACCTCATGCGTGGGAAGAGAGGCTTTGGAACCTCTATAAATAACACCATTTAACGCTCGTAGGTTGTGAGAGACTGGGATGGAGGGGTCCCAGGCGTAGGGGCGCGATGAATGGAGTGTGGCTAGTGCCCCGTTAAGCCCATTCCTAACGCGTAATGGCCTGACCAGCCCCCTGCGACCGTTCTTTGGTGACCAATTGATGGTGCTTGGCTGTACTGCTCTGAGGTGAGAGAGCTTTACTGCCCAGCTGGCTGCCAGGCCAGCGTAAAGTCTCGGGCGTAGACTCTGGGTCTGGTGGGATATCCCTTGAACACTGGATTCTAAGAGTTTGGCCGCTTGTGAGTGACTAGTAAGACTTAGTAAGGGGCTGCATCTCGCTGTCGCTCCTGGCGGAAAATCCGTGATGCCTGCGTCGCGAGTGTTTGTCAGTTGGTAGCTGCGACACGTTTGGGATTGTCCGGCCCTGGGGAGACCTTTGGTCGGTGCGGCAGCAGCGAGAGGTGTAGTCTTCTGGAAGGGATGAACGTCACTTGCAAGTAGGTGGATGCGTCTACGCGCGGGATGAATTCACCCCCCCCCCTTTTTATATACTGGTCAGAACGTTTTTGATAGTTTTCATTGCTAGAACGCTTTATCTTATTCAGAGTATTCAGAAAAAAAAAAGAGAAAATATGGCAGGGCCAGCTAAATTGAAAGCAGAATGCTTTAAATGTAAAGTTAATCATTGGTGCGTTGACTTCCCTGAAGGTAGTATCAGCGATATCACATCCCTTAGTGTATGTTTGTTTTGTAAACTTAGAGACAACCACGAAAAGGAAGTTAAAGAGCTAAAGGAATTAGTAAAAAAGCTTGAAGCTAGGGTCGTCGCACTGGAAATCCAACCCAGTGGACAAGATCAAACTAAAAACACACCAGCAGATTTAAACTGTAAGATTAAGCATCTAGAACAAAGCGTGGCACGCTTGGAAAACACTGTGACTATTCCGGAAAATAGAACGGAGGAACAAGAATTCAAATTGGTCAAAAATAAAAGACCCTCCAAACCAAAACCAAAACATAAGGATTTGGAACCCATTACCATCAAAAATAAGTTTCACTTACTTGCTGATGAGGAGGATGAATCCTTTTTAATTGGGGATTCTATGCTAAGGAATCAAGGGGACTTTTTCGGAGCAAGACGGGCGACCAAGAGAAAACTCCGATGTTTTCCGGGTGCCACAAGCCAGATAATTAATAGGGAATTAGGCAAAATTAATATCAAGAATAAGAGTTGCCCTATCATTGTCCATGTTGGTGGCAATGACGTTTTTCTGGGAGGGACAGGAGGGCAGACAGAGCCCATTATAAAAGAATTTAAGAACCTAACTGACAAGGTTAGGGATAGGACAGACATGGGTATGGTCGTAGGAATTCTCCCTCGAATGCGTGCTAGTGATTATACTCTAAGTAAAGCCATTAGCATAAATAAAAGAGTTAAACGCATGTGTGAGGAAAAAGGCCTAAAGTTTGTCGATTTTTGGCCTACATTCTACGGAAATGGGGAATACTTTGGTTCGGACGGGATACATTTTAACCAGAAGGGGAAAAAGAAGTATGGTGATTTACTGAACATTAATTTGTATAATCTTTTTAAACTAGGACCCCCCAAACCAGCAATTGATCCTGCTCCCCAAACAGTTAAACCTACTCCCCCAGCAGTTAGTCACCCTCCAACAGCAGGTAGTGACTCTCCTTCCACGTTGGAGGGGGCTCAGGCTCCTGCGGAGATTGTCCCCTCGTTAGTGAGGGGCTCTTCAACTCCCGACAGCCCTGGCTGTTCGGGAAACGGGTCGTGCTAGGGGGCGGTCAGAATAGGGGAGGCTCCCTCCGTGCAATGCTTTTTAATGCTAGGTCGATCAGGAACAAGTTTGCGAGCTACGGGCGCTCTTAGCATCAGAATACCAGGATATCGTTGCTATCACCGAGTCCTGGATTCATACTGATCGTAGGGACTACGTTGGGGAGTTCGAAATTCCGGGTATAGAATGTTTCGCAAAGACCGCACCCGTGGGGGGGGGGTGGGTACTAATATACGTCAGAGACACGTTGAGTCCGGTTGACTGCCAGTTCCGGTCGGAACGGGAGCTGCTTGGCGTCGATCTGAACGTGGGAGGGACGAACTATAGGTTAATCTTGGTGTACAGACCTCCGCATCTCCTCCTCGAGGAGGATACAGCCCTGTACACCGAACTCAGTAGCCTGCTAGGGGATAGGGTGTGTGTAGTTTTAGGAGACTTCAACTGTCGCGGCATAAAGTGGGAAAACAGGACTGCCGATGCTGAAGGGAGGAGGCTAGTTGACTTTGCTGATGAGAACTTCCTCACTCAGTGGGTCAACGAGCCTACACGAGGCGAAAGCGTTCTAGACTTAGTATTCACGACCGAAGACAACCTCGTCACTGGCCTCACCGTTGACGAATCATTGGGCGGGAGTGATCACGGTCTTATTAGGTTCCGTGTGTGCGTCCCTCGGGTGAAGCGTAGTAACTCGAGAGGCAGTAAGCTCGATCTCCGGCGGGCGAACTTTGTTAGCCTCAGGGATAGCGTAGGAGAGATGGGGTTAGAGGTTGGCGGCGATGTTGAGGGAGTGTGGAGTGCATTCCGGGACGAGTTTATGGTGCTGCAGTCTGCTGCCATACCCTCAAAACCGGTCACCCCTGCTTCAACGCAGCCTAAGTGGTTCAATCGTGACATCGCTTCGGCTATCCGAAATAGGAAAGTAGCGTATAGGAGGGCGAAGGCCAATCGTTCCCACGAGAACACTGAAGCGTATGTCCGCCTGTGTAGGGAAGTGAAGGCGAAGGTTAGGCTAGCGAAACGTAACGAAGAACTACGGGTGGCAAGCCTCTGCAAGGGGAACCCTAAGGATTCTTCAGTTATGTTAATAGTAGAAAGCCCATTAGAAGCATGATAGGTCCGTTAAAGGACGGAAGCGGCGTTCTGCGGACCTCCGACGCGGACATCGCTAATGTGCTTAATGAGTACTTTGCGGGAGTGTTCACCAGGGAGGATACCCGCGTCATCCCCGAGCCAGGCGTGAGGCACGAAGGTGCTGGCCTGGATAGTGTTAGATGTACCGCGACAGTCGTTGCCGATAGAATAGACAAACTGAGCGCGTTTAAGGCTCCTGGGCCAGACCAGTTTCTCCCCAGAGTGTTGCGAGAAGTGCGCGACCAGGTGGCTCCCCACCTGGCTACAGTCTTCAACAAATCGTTGGAGATGGGCCAGGTGCCTGGTGACTGGAGGGAAGCCAACGTGACCCCTATCTTTAAGAAAGGGGATCACGAAAGTCCAGGGAACTATCGTCCCATTAGTCTCACTTCAGTTGTAGGTAAATTATTAGAAGGGATAATAGCTGATAGGATCGTTGACCATTTGGATTCCTACAAGCTGCTTGGGGACTCCCAACATGGGTTTAGACGGCATAGGTCGTGTCTCACCAACTTGCTCGAGTTTTTCCACGTCATGTTGAGTGAGTACGATAAGAGTAGGGCGATTGATATACTTTATCTCGACTTTCAGAAAGCCTTTGATAAGGTACCTCACCGCCGGCTAATGGCGAAAGTGCGCGCGCTGGGTATCGGTGGGGAAATAGGTAGGTGGATTGAAAACTGGCTGAGGAATAGGCGGCAGAGGGTGGTAATTAAAGGGGCTAGTTCGGGTTGGGCCTCGGTCACTAGTGGGGTTCCTCAGGGTTCCGTTTTGGGGCCACTGTTGTTTATCATTTACATAAATGATATCGACGGTGGCATCGTCAGTCGGATCGCCAAATTCGCTGATGACACCAAGCTTGGGGCCAATGTTGGGACGCCCGAAGCGATCGAGGAACTGCGTGCGGACCTAGGTAGGATAGGAGAGTGGTCCGAAAAATGGCAAATGCCGTTTAACTTGGGTAAATGCAAAGTGATGCACATTGGCTACGCCAATCCCAAGTCGGACTACTCGATGTTGGGTAGTAATATCGAGGTGACTGATTTAGAAAAGGACTTGGGTGTGCTAATTAGCAGCGACCTTAAGTTTACGAAACAGTGTGTAGAGGTGGAAAAGAAAGCCCAGAAACTATTGGGTTATATCAGGAGGCAATTCAGTTTCGGAAACAAGGAGATTGTGCTCTCACTGTACAATTCCCTTGTTCGGCCGCACCTGGAGTATGCTGTGCAGTTCTGGTCGCCCACCCTCAGGAAAGATATTGAGAGGCTGGAGCGAGTGCAGGCGAGGGCCACAAAGTTAATCCCTTCCGTTAGGCATATGGGCTACAATCGACGGTTACGCGCCCTGAACTTGTTTTCGCTTGAAACTCGGAGGCTGCGCGGTCAACTGATCGAGGTTTTCAAGCTCTTACGCGGTTCAACGATGTCGATTTTAGAAGTATGTTTAGTTTAAATGATAACCCAACTCGCAACAATGGTTGGAAGTTGGATTTGAAACGGTTTAGGACTAGTGTGTGTGGGAATTACTTTACGTATAAGATCTGTGACACATGGAACAGGTTACCTTCGGAAGTTGTGAACAGTTCCTCTGTGGATCAGTTCAAGAAAAGGGTAGACCAAATCTTGCACACTATTTGAGTGTGTACAAAATTTTCCCTGGCACCAACTTCCCTCAGAGTTTGTTTTCAGTCAAAGTGTAAATGTGTTTAAAAATAGCTAGACAAAGTACTGAACACACACATAGTTTAAGATTAAAACCTCAGAAAACTCTGCAGGAGTTCGCTTGCACGGTGTCTCTGTGAGCAAGCTAAATATAGAGCTATTTATATATTCTCCACTTTCCTGTAAAATTTCCTTGGCTACTTTTCCAGGGTCATTTTTCTTCAACCTTTTTCCGTACCTGCCTCTGGCAGGGAGGGAGCGGAGGGTGGGGAGAGAGCCTTCTACTTTTCTATCCAGTTTTCTACTACTATTAGGATAGTTGAAACAAAAATAAACTTTTAATAACAGGAACCTCCCAGAGTGGACCGAAAGGTCTTTGAGGCTTCCTCTTGTCCTTGTCCTTGTAACTCTTTCAGGTTACCTTCGGAAGTTGTGAACAGTTCCTCTGTGGATCAGTTCAAGAAAAGGTTAGACTAAATCTTGCACACTATTTGAGTGTGTACAAAATTTTCCCTGGCACCCGTTGCCATTGGTACCTCCGCGGTATGGGCCGCAAGGCCTTTTGAGGTACTTCTTTTCCTTGTAACTCTCTCTCTCTCTCTCTCTTATATATAGGTAAACATTAAGTTCCGCAGAGAACCAGTTTTAGACAGGGTCAAAATGTTTTACAAATATCCTGATTGGCCGATTGTTGATCACGTAGAAAGTAACTAATCAATCTAAGACAACTACCTAACCTAGTGTAATCTGGTCTCCGCGAAACATATATATATATATATATATACACACACACACACGAGTATTGTGTGTGCGTGTGTCCTGCCATCCACTCTCTTCCTTTTATTTATTAATGATCTTTTAATTCGCACTTCCTGTCCTATTTACTCCGATGCCGATGATTTCACTCTTCACTTCTCCACCCGCTTCACAAAGCGTCCCTTTAAACTGACAATCAATGCTTCGTAGGACGGTTATGATACACTTGACCTTTGACCTTTCTACTGGCTCTGATTGGGGCAGAGAAAACCTTGTGGCTTTCAATGCCTCAAAAACTCGGTTCCTCCATCTGTCTACTCGTCACAATCTTCCGCACGACTATCCCCTTATCTTCAACAATGCACAACTCAATCCCTCCTCTTCTCTTAACATTTTTGGCATTTCCTTTTCTCGTTATCTTTCCTCGAAAGATCACGCATACATTCTTTCCAAAACAGCTTCTAAGAGGTTAGGTGTGCCGTACCGGTTCTGCAGTTTCTTCACCTCTACTCAGTTGCTGTCTCCGCACAGGGGTCTTGTCCGCTCCTGTATGGAGTATACTTCTCACGCGTGGGTTGGCTCAACCCACATAGGTTTACTTGAGCGGATGGAATCAAAAGCTTTTCGTCTCATCAATTCCCCGCCTCTTACTGACTGTCTTCAATCTCTCTCTCTCTTCGCCGCAATGTTGCCTCGCTCGCGCTCTACTATCGCTGTTATAACGGACACTGCTCTTCTGAACTCTATAACTGCATGCCTTCTCCTTTAAGGAGAGCACGCAGTACCAGACTTTCGACACATTCTCATTCCTTTTCTGTCCAACACTCTAACGCAAGCGTTAATTGGTATTTTCAATCTTTCATCTATTCAACCAGTCAACTCTGGAACAATCTTTCTCAATTCACCTATCCCTCTGTCTATGACCTTCAATCTTCCAAACACAGTGTCCAAGCATCTCGGAAACCTTGAACCGTGTTTTTGACTCTTCTTCCTCTATGGGAGGGGTGTTTTTTCAGGCATTCGCCCATGTCCCCTCCTTCCTGGTGGTGTAGTGGTTAGCGTCGCTGACTACGAAACCATCGGCCCCGGGTTCGAGACCCGACGGCAGCCGGAGCGCAGCAAAACCCAGCTGTTCATTTTTCCACACAGTAAAGAAAGTGGTTGGTAGATAAATGGGTACCCTAGGTGGCCTAGTGATTAAGACGCTAGGCTGCTGATGGGGCGTGGTTCGGATTCCACTTAAACTGTAGGTCTAAGGTGGAGTGAAAAGCTCGACCTTCGTCAGAATGAACAATTCGGGAGGAAGCTAACCAAAGGTTAACCACCAAAGTTATAAAGGTATATATATATATAAATACAAACTCACAGGGAAAAAGAAAAAATGATTCCAAGGCCTTTCGTGTATTCCGCAGTACACCTGATGTGTACTGCTGAATGCACGAAAGGCCTTGGAATCATTTTTCCTTTTTCCCTACAGATTTGCATCATTCATTCATTTCACGTGTTTAATTATGAAATTCATCATATATATATATATATATAATATATATATATATATATATATATATAAGCAAGGAACCACAGGGAAACGGAAAAATAAAACACAAGTCCAAGCGCTTTCGTGATATATTCACATCTTTGTCCCTGAAAATGTGAATATATCATGAAAGCGTTTGGACTTCGTGTTTTATTTTTCCGTTTCCCTGTGGTTCCTTGCTTATTAAAAAGATCACGTGCTGTTTGTGAGTTGTTTGCATATATACTAGGGGCACTCAATATATTTTGCCACACCCTTTTTTCTTAGCTAAATAATAGGCCATGGGGCTGAAATGTCTTTTGGGCCGTAAATTTGAACTTTCTGCGCTTCACATAACACAATTTTATCAGTTTGAACCCCCCTCCTTGTATAAAACTGCTTTTAAACGCCCTTGTATAAAACCGATGGTTAACCCAGTTTCGAAAATGGCGTCTGACAGTGATGTGCGTCGTAAACAGAGAGCTGTTATCGAGTTCTTAACCGCAGAGAAGGAAACAGTTGGAAATATTCACAAACGTCTACAAAACGTTTAGGAGATGCTGTTGTTGATCGAAGCACAGTTGGACGCTGGTCTAAACGTGTGAGATCATCGGGGAGAGGGAGAGCCAGCTTCGATGATGAGCCACGCAGCGGTCGCCCGGCATCGGCTGACATCTCACACTGTGCAACGTGCTAACAGCATCATTCGATCAAATCGACGCGTCACATACAAGGAGCTATACGATAATTCAGCAACTGGGATACTCAAAAGTGTGTTCACGGTTTGTTCCTCGCCAACTGGCTTCTGAGTCGTTGGTTCGATACGAGACAGAAGGGGATGACTTCCTTTCACGAATTGTGACTGGGGATGAGACTTGGGTACACCACTTTGAACCTGAAACAAAACGCCAATCCATGGAGTGGCGTATCACAGACTCCCCACGCAAGAAAATTTTCAAAATGGCTCCCTCTGCAGGAAAGGTTATGGCCACCATTTTCTGGGACATGAAAGGGGTGATTCTGGTGGACATTATGAAGAAAGGACAAACAATCAACTCAGAAGCATATATTGCTACCCTACAAAGACTCCAGAGACGTATAAAGCGAGTTCCACCGGAGAGAAAACTGGAAGACGTCCTTTTTTTGCACGATAACGCAAGACCACAGTTTGCAAACAAGAGAGGTCATCACAAACATGTGATTGACTGTGTTACCCCACCCTCCATACAGCCCGGATCTGGCACCTTCAGACTTCCATTTGTTTGGGCCAATGAAGGATGCTATTCGTGGAAGAAAGTTTCAGAGTGACGATGAGGTTGTTGAGGACGTTAAGAGGTGGCTCCAGCGGAACCCAGCGGACTTTTACCAGCAAGGAATAGAGGGCCTTGTTTCGAGGTGGAGGAAAGCCGTAGAAAAGGATGGAGACTGTGGAAAAATAAAAACTTGTAAAAAAGGTATGTAACTACTTTTGTACAAATTCTGGAACTTAGGGGGTCATTCAAAAACCACGTGATCCTTTTTCAGGTGGTTTTCAAACCCGTCCCCCCTCCCCCCCCTTGTGGCCATTTGTAGCCAATGACTTAAACCCCCTCCAAAACCACGTGACCTTCTGATGTCATCCCCACCCCTTCTTAATCTTGTGTAAATTAAAATGCAAATTAAAATAAAGCAAATTAAAAATAATCAAATTAAAAGTACGGTGAATGTGTTTCATGAACGTTAAAGATTCAAATCTAGAATTTTCCGAAATAAAGGTACAGCGAATTTATGTTTATAAAGATTCGAGTCTTCTGGAATTTTCTAGAGTTTACGAAATATATATGTTAGAAAATCTAGAAGAGGAAGAGCCATTGTTGTCCCAAGCGATATGATGACTAAGCTGATTGATGCAGCATTGCTTGTATATATTAAGGTAAGGTGTGTATATATATCCATCTCATAATTGTAAGGTTAGTGAAAAATTCACTTAATTTAGAGCTAGCATTTTTGGGCTCTTGTGGCATCATTGTTTGGGCACTATTGTGGCATCATTTTTTTGGGGCGCTGCACATCCTTCCTACTCGTTTTGTTGAATGCGGCACTTACAGGGCGTGGTCTTATAGAAAGCTCTCTTGCAATTCAGTTTGGTTGTTTAGATACAAGATTGTTGCATCGTGCAATGGTGCAGGTTGTGTTGTTGCAAGGTTTAGAAAGAAGACCATAAATAGTGCCCCTTTTGTTTTTTATCTTCATTTTATGCAACTGAGGCCTAAGGTAGGCCCGCATCGAATCAGCAACCCTGAGGTAGTACCTAATGCGACCTCCAAGTCCGTAAGTTTTAGTCTAGCTTAACTTGGGCTGTAGGTCGAAGTGGCCCTTCAGAGTTTGGCCGTTGAGGGCTCAGCTGGGATTCTGAACCCAATAAAATAAAAAATAAATATATATATATATATTATAAACAGGATATTTTAATGCTTAGTATTGGCTGCGTGGTTAAACGTCAAGAACCCCCTTCCCCATGTGGCCCTTGGTGGTCAAATAAGGAACTCCCACCCTTTTTAAGAACCATGTGGTTTTTGAATGACCCCCTTCCAAGGAAACTTGGAAAGAAAAAAAAAGGTGAGCAAAATATATTGAGTGGCCCTCGTGTGTGTGTATATATATATATATATTATATATATATATATATAGATATATATATATATATATATATATATAGATAGATAGATAGATATGATGCCTGGCTCAGGACGGTACCAGATGAGCCGGGCGTGCCTGGCTATGTACGGTGGAGAGCACAAGAAAGCAACTCTCTCCTCCTCCAAGCCAGACCTAGAGGCGGGGCCACCAGCTTGACCTCCGTGTGAAGAGAGACCAACGCACGAAACAACATAATGTTCATAAGATATATATACACACACACACACACTGTATATATATATATATATATATATATATATATATATATATATATATATATATATGCACTAGAATCACAAAATAACACGTGACCTTATTAATAAGCAAACAACCACAAGGAAAAGGAAACACAAAGTCCGAGCGCTTTCGTGATATATTCACATTATCAAGGGGCCGAATAATACCTTTTCCTTGTGGTTGTTTGCTTATTAATAAGGTCACGTGTTATTTTGTGATTCTAGTGCATATATATATATATATATATATACAGTGTGTGTGTGTGTGTATATATATATCTTATGAACATTATGTTGTTTCGTGCGTTGGTCTCTCTTCACACGGAGGTCAAGCTGGTGGCCCCGCCTCTAGGTCTGGCTTGGAGGAGGAGAGAGTTGCTTTCTTGTGCTGTGCTCTCCACCATACATAGCCAGGCACGCCCGGCTCATATATATATATATATATATATATATATATATATATATATATATATATATATATAAAGGCGATTTTTTATGAGTTAGCCTTCAAGTGGCACTATTATTACAGAAAATGTTAATTTGAACGGAATACTAAACTTCATTGTAACATTTAATTGTCCATAATGATGTGCTCAAAATAAGCGCTTCAACCACTCCCACCCAAACCCTCCTTACTCTCAGTACACAAACGTACGCAATAAAGCATGTTTTCTGACATCTTTCGCGTCATATGTCTTTCGGAATGATTGAACACACTCGTATTATTCGGCAACTCGGATGCTGACTGAATTCATAAGCGATGCTGCAGTTAAAAATAGTCATGAAATTAATTATGATGTAATGTCGACAATAAATAAAATGATAATAATAATAATAATGCAATGGCCTGCTTAAACACAATATTTGTAATCAAGTGCCAGTTTAGTTCGAGTAAATCAAGTCAAGGAAAAAATATTTTTAGACCAGTGAGAGAGAGAGAGAGTTACAAGGAAAAGAAGTACCTCAAAAGGCCTTGCGGCCCATACTGAGGAGGTACCAATGGCAACGGGTGCCAGGGAAAAATTCCTACACCCTCAAATAGTGTGCGAGATTCGGTCTAACCTTTTCTTGAACTGATCCACAGAAGAACTGTTCGCAACTTCTGAAGGTAGCCTGTTCCACGTGTCAGATCTTATAAGTAAAGTAATTCCCACACACACTAGTGCTAAACTTAGATATGTACGACTTGTTTGATTGCATGCTTCACGAACAACGGAAGTATCAGATTGATTAACAAGGAAACTCTGAAGATATTCACAGTATATGAATATATGAAGAAACTCTGAAGAAAGTTCGCATAAGGAAAGTACCTGATTATGTTGTTGAAACTACATTTTGTGCTTCACAATCTTAACTTTGTGGTGCTAAATTCTTCCCAAGAAGATTTCTGTATTGGATTTTAGATATATATCTAGTGAAGATTAAAGGAAGAAGAAAGGAAGAAACAGAGTCCATATAGGAGTAATTTAGCAGACAGGCGGGCAATACATTTTCAGAACTCCAACAAAGACAGCAAAACAAAATTGCAGACGAAGGATAAGCATAAAATAACAATGTCCTTTTAATAGATTTACAGTAATAACTGAATCTACACAGTATTAAAACCAAAAGTTAGCAGCTGACGAGGAAGCTTCTAGCAGTGGCTGTATCCTCCAGTACGGGACACGTCAACGAAAAAACGTGGAACGTCAACGCGAAGAAGAGGCGACATCAAACCGAAACATCAACGCGCTGGTGGCCAAACTTCAAATCTCCGTGCAGCGGGCTGTCTACGGTTGGCCAGACTGGCCAGACTGTTGCGTGGCACGGTCAGAGTGCCGATCGGCTCCCGGGGCCGGACCTATACCAGCGTGCTATTTTTTCATTTACGGAGAGCAATTACGTGCCGGACGTGCTCCGGCGATATTAAGACTAATCCAGGCCCCACTACAACTTACACATGTCACCATACACAAAGACATAGACACAATAGGACCATGAGACACATACAGAAACATAATATTAACACATTACAGTAAAACGTAGATGGACTCGCAACCAAAATCATGCGGCTTAGGGAATTCGTACACGAACAAAACATTCACATAGCACTTATACAAGAAACAAAATTAAAACGCACACACAAAACACCCACCATCCCTGACTTCACAGCGATCCGTCAAGATCGTACTGGGGGTAATGGGGGTGGACTCATCACTTACGTACGTAAAAGCATTAGCTACACTGATGCCACCCAAAACATTACAAACACAATCCAAGCAGATAACACGATAGAAATACAAGCAGTTAACATTAAAACACGCGCAAAACACACCACCACACTCCTCAACATTTACATCCCACCAGATATTTCACCTCAGGTGCCAGCCAATTACAATCCACAGTTACACAATCTGGCCTCTCTCACTAATGTCATCTTAGGAGGAGACTTCAACGCTAAAGACACTAGTTGGTACCTGTACAACCAAAACACCAGAGGCGCCAACATAGCCACACAACTAAACAGCCTCTTCATTCTTAACAACACAGAAGAACATACACACTTACCACATGAAGCAGGATACTCAAACTCCTCCCCAGACATAACGTTCTTTTCCCCCTCACGAGCAACGCATACACACTGGAGAACAGAAAAACAACTGTCATCAGACCACCTGCCCATCATTATTACAACACGTTCTACACTCTGCCCCAACAGCCTTGGGCATACTTACAGAAATTACAAGAAAGCTGATTGGGAACAGTTCAAAATACAGACTGAGGAACAATTCACCACATTAAACAGCACACTGCACACCCATCATAAACATCAATACAACACTCAAGACATTTAATCAGATCATCAATAATGCAAACAAATACATACCCAAGGGCAACATTAGGAAATACAACCCAAATTACACTAGAGAAATAGCCCACCTCATAAAGCAACGTAACAACATCAAACATAACACACAAACACCACACACAGAAGCCATAAAACAGCAGATACAACAGCTCAACACAAATAAACAACAAACTTATAGAAAAACAAACTTTTAGGGAATTCATAACAACACTAAACCACTCCACAGATACATCCAGGCTATACAAGACTATAAACAGCATTACCCACTCTAACAGCGGCATTCACACCTCACACGCGGCTATCTGTCGCAGCCAAAATAATAATTCAACGTATACACAACAAGCTAACCTTCTAGTTAATCACTACGCAAAGATAAGTAACTTAAACAGACAAACAGCCAGACACAAGAAAACCTACAGACTTGACACGACCATTACAGTACACCCTTCAATACAGACCAAACCACCAAGATCATCAAAAACATTAAGAATTCGAAGGCTACTGGACCAGACAACATATCTAACATACACCTTAAACACCTGGGGCCCACAGGGAATACTAGCTCTCACAAACATAAGCAGATATTCATGCCAACACTGTATTATTCCAAACATATGGAAACAAGGTAAAATTATTACACTACTCAAACAAACAAAAATCCAACAAAACCAGCTTCCTATAGACCCATTACTTTACTGTGCACATCTTCCAAAGTAACAAAGACTAATCTTACAAATCACCAACCCACACATATCACTATCGCCTACTCAACATGGATTCAGACCTCACCACTCAACCACGACATTACTCACTAACCTCGCGCACCACATCATGGATGGCATCAACTCCAGACGACCAGCTCAACTTACACTATTAGCAACAATAGACATTAGTAAAGCATTTGATGCCATCCCACGCTTCCCTCTCATAAACAAAATACTCAACACAAACATGCACAATAACACCAAAAGGTGGCTGAGCAACTATCTTTCAGGAAGATAATCGCATGTCACATTTAATGGCAAGTCATCCAAAAAAAAGCTTTTTCCGAACGGGGTCACTCAAGGCTCTGTTCTCTCACCAACACTGTTCAACTTATACATGCATGCAGCATGACATTCCAACACCCATAGATAACAAGCTTACCTTATCATATGCAGATGATATCACTCTAACATCCACCCACAACAACATCGACACCGCTACAAATAACCTACAAACATACATAAACAGTATACAAGACTGGCTTACACACAGGAGACTCAAAGTAGCGGCCACAAAATTAACCATCACCTTGCTAACAAGCAAACAAAAGAACACCAGATAACTCCACAGCTTACACGAAACAACACCAACATTCCAAACAATCACATGAACAAAATACTTGGGGTCACATACAACACATCATTATCTTTTGCAAACCACATTCATGACATTAAAAACAAATGTACGTCAAGACTTAACACGCTTAGAGTACTAACAGGCACAAACTTTGGACACCAGCAGGAAACAACATCACTCATATACAAACAATATATTCGCTCAGTTATGGACTATGCTAGCACATGCTGGGCACCCATTATCTCAAACACACACATAAACACCTTACAGACAATACAAAACAACGCACTTCGTATCATTACAGAATGTACTCAAACAACACCGATAGAACACCTGCACACAGAAACAAAAATACTGAAAGTTAGGGAACATTTAGACATGAGGGGAACGCAATTCATGGCAGCTGCGACAACTAACCCACAACACCCTTGCCATTACAGGTACAATCATGCACCGACACCTCGCACCATTAAGGTAACACCAGAGAGACATTATAACCAAATACTCTATTCCATACCACGCCCCACAGACATCACACAGTACAGAAAACACACACACACACACACACACACACACACACAACCTAACCCACAAAGCACTGACACGACTCGGTCCGAATGCGGTCCTAGGTGCAAAGCTGCCACTCATTGACAGGTCAGAGACCAGCCTGAGCAGATCGGATCGAGTTAACTTAACACGATTCCGATGTGGACATCAACTTACAGACATATAAACACAGACTAGACAACTCCACAGACGACACCTGCCACCTGTGCCAGGACACACCACACACAATTGAACACATTATGACAGACTGTACCGCTCTAGCACAACAACGAACACAACACAACACAACACATCACTAGTGCGCTGAACCTCTGGTCCACTCCGGAGAGGGCGATCGGTTACCTGCGTGCCGCGCGCCGGCTTACTCGATCAGGGTAGACTGATCAGCTAACCAACAACAACTGTTTCAAATCCAACTTCCAACCATTGTTGCGAGTTGAGTTATCATTTAAACAAAACTTGCTTCTAAAATCGACATAGTTGAATCCGTGTAAGAGCTTGAAAATTCGATGAGTTGACCGCGCAGCTCTTCGTTTCCAGCGAAAACAAATTCAGGGTGCGTAAGCGTCGATTGTAGCCGGTCAATATCTTTCTTGAAGGTGGACGATCGGAACTGCACAGCGTACTCCAGGTGCGGCCGAACCAGGGAAATGTACAAAGAGCACAATCTCCTTGTTGCGAAATCGAAATTGCCTCCTGATATAACCCAATAGCTTCTGGGCTTTCTTTTCTATCTCTACGCACTGTTTGGTAAACTTAAGGTCGCTGCTAATTAGCACACTCAAGTCCTTTTCCAAATCAGTGGCCTCTATATTACTCCCCAACATGGAGTAGTCCGACTTGGGATTGGCGTAGCCAATGTGCATGCCCTTGCATTTACCCAAGTTAAACGGCATTTGCCATTTTTCGGACCACTCTCCTATATAGCCTACGTAGGTCCGCACGCAGTTGCTCGATCGCTTAGGGCGTCCCAACACTGACCCCAAGCTTGGTGTCATCAGCGAATTTGACAATCCTACTGACGATGCCAGCGTCGATATCATTTATGTAAATGATAAACAACAGTGGCCCCAAAACGGAACCCTGAGGAACCTCGCTAGTGACCGAGGCCCAACCCGAGCTATCCCCCTTTAATTACAACCCTTTGCCACCTATTCTTCAGCCAGTTTCTAATCCAGCTACCTACTTCCCCACCGATACCCAGCGTGCGGACTTTGGCCATTAGCCGGTGGTGAGGTACCTTATCAAAGACTTTCTGAAAGTCGAGATAAAGTATATCAATCGCCCTACTCTTATCGTACTCACTCCGCATGTCGTGGAAAAACTCGAGCAGGTTAGTGAGACACGACCTATGCCGCCTAAACCCATGTTGGGAGAGAGTGAGAGAGTTTGAGTTTGTTAATTTTACTTGCCTAAATATATTTGCAGATAACCAACTAATTAAGTTTTGGTAAGTTACAATCCACATTTGAGATAACAGGTTAAAAAGAACATTGTATTTAAGATTTCTGGCTAACCCAGTCGCGGACTGTCCCAACCAGCGCGCACAGTGCCACAAATGGGTTAAAAAACGGCGAAAATTATTTTTTTCAATTGTACTTAGTTTTATGTAGTTGAAATGTTTGATTTATTTTAATAAAAAATTATGTTTAGTACCTTTTGTATATATGTAATGGTGACATATTGAGTGATTTTTCTATAAATAATAATAATATTCCAAATCAATAGGTTATGACCTACTGTAGTTTCTTAAGTTTCTCAAATTACTAAAAATATACTAAACAGATAATTGTTAATTAGGCCTATGTTTTGCAGATTTTGTCAAATGACATACTAAAATAAGTATGGTTTCATTTTAATCACTATACACATCTATTGTTTAAAACATTATTTGATAACCTGCCACTATATCAGAAGGGGTAAATAAAAAACATCGTAATACCTCTTAAAGTTTATGAAATTAATTCCCCCAAAATAAGTGTGACAACTGATATGAAAAAAAGTGTAAATAGTGTAAACAAAATTACAAAAACTTCATATTTAGAACATATCTTCCTCATCAGAACTAATATTTAAATTTTCTAATATTTCACTCTCTTTTAAAAGTGAACGTGCCTCTTCTGACATCTCTCTGAATTTGGGGTTCTATTCTTTTTTCGAACTGTACTAATGACTGGATCGCTTGATACTAAAATATAATGAATTTGATCTTGCATAGTATTCAGTCGAGATGTTTTTCTGGAATGATGGAGACGAACATTTCTTATTACTTTATGTAGACATTCTTGGCATTCTTCTGAATAAGAACCAATTGGATATAGATGATTTTTCATCACCAAACCTCCATGTAGAAGTACTGAAGCAGGAATTTTATACCATGGATATAAATTTACAATAGTCGTAGCAGCTTTTCGACAGTAAGATTCAAATTTTGCAATGTTAGTTAATACATGAAAAACATGTTCAACACGCAAAGTCGCAAATAGTCGCAAAAAAGTTTTGTTTCTTTGATTTACTTAAAGGTTGCATTAATGTTTAACACAAAAATTACATTCCCCAAAATCCCCCATTTTTTGTTTTGCTAATTTTACACATTTTCTAGATAACAATTTAATCTGTAATCTATGATATTGCCATAGTTGTTTTAATTAATGCTATCTTTTTAGTTTTCAATAAAAAAATATGCATGAAAATGTTCTAAACTGTTTATTCTTTCAATAGAACTAAGCAGAACATGAAACTACAGACAATTTTTTGTGATATAGTAACTTCAAGTAAGTTGTTAGAACAAACATATTTTGTCCC
Organism: Bathynomus jamesi; assembly: GCA_023014485.1. Classification (NCBI taxonomy): domain Eukaryota; kingdom Metazoa; phylum Arthropoda; class Malacostraca; order Isopoda; family Cirolanidae; genus Bathynomus; species Bathynomus jamesi. The sequence continues at coordinate 1,092,845 of JAJOZX010000436.1, forward strand.
CTCCAAGATATTTTAAGACAATGTATATTATTTCGTAGATTTTTCTTGCCTTAATGTAAGAGAATAAAATTTCAAATACTTAAATCGGTAAGTAGAAGTGTTTTATTTTGACGTGGAAATGGTTTTAATAGAATTTACTTAAATTTGTTATTTTTGGTTTTTGACCGTTTTTTAACCAATTTGTGGCACTGTGCAGCGTTGCGTGTAACGTACTGTATGATACTCAACCAGAGTTCCTTTTTAAAAAGGGGACTTTTATTTTCCCCGGATGGTGGCGTTACTGCCAGCTCTTGATTGGGTTTTGAAAAGTGTAATTAACATTTTCATTTGTGTAAGAAAGTTTTAATAGGTTCAAAAAGGTAATTTTTAAAAAAATTAAAAGCAACTGAAACATCTAAAATAAAAAGTTAGAAAGTCCGACAATGATGCATAGAATTATTATATTTAAAATTATATTCAAAATAATTAAAATAATATTTTGTAAATATACAGTATAATTTTAATAAAAAACCAAAGAAATAAAGACAAAAAATATGGAGTATATATATATATATAATTTAGGGTGTTTCATAAATTAAAAGTTTGGAAAAATTTTAATCCACATGGATCCCCTTGTTCCATTTGCTGAGGAGACTGATAAACCGAAGTATTAATTCAATAGTTTAAAGTTTACGGGTCCCCAGTTTGATGCTCTGGCAGATCATAAACGGAAAAAATTAAACAAAAATCTGTCAATGAATTTTTATTCAACAAACGAGTACCATTTCACTACACATTTTCACAAAGATACAAAAAACATAACCACTTCTTGCGAATCATTTGTCCATGAAATCCTTCTTGGTTTTATTCGGGTATTTCGCCCTATGCTGCATCACAGTTTGAGCAAATACTGCTTCTGCTCTTCGTTCTTCGTCAGAGAACAGTTGAACTCTTGGTGAGCGCGATGGCTCTTTCGGCTCGATCGTTGACGACAGAGATTTTGTTAACAGTTGCCGCTGCTTGCTTGAAGCCCTCTACTTCAGTCCACTCGGCAACTGGCTTTTTCAAGAATTCTGTGTCCAAGTCGAATGCATGGAAGAAAGCCATCGTCTTTCCTGTCACGATCTCCGCCAGGTGTTTCGAGGCAAGATTCCTGACGTTCTTCCCTTGGGGGTCGCTTGAGTTCCTTTTTCGATGCGGGCTTACCCAAACTGACGACCATCTGAGCCTTTTCTTCATCTGCCACATCTGCGTCGAAGAACGCCATGGCAATAAGAGTCTCAGAGATGTACCATAGGTGTCGTTACATGGCTTCTTGCGCAGCGTTCACACACGAATATCCCGACATGGCAAAGGCTTCCGCATCACGCAGAAATTCCAGATCAACTGCGGCAGCCTTGCTTGAGGTTGCAGCACGAGTCCAACCTCGGATGTAGACGAGGGACACGAAGAGACCTACGGCTGTCAGAGCTTCCAACTCGTGACTCGACATCTTGAACTGCTTCTTCAGTAGAATTACTTTCAAGGAGTAGATGGCTATCGCATCCATCGAGCGTGATGGTAAGAGCCAGGGGCTCTGAGAGGGAAATCCACCACTTTTGCTTCTCCCAGGAAGATGAGAACCAACTGTAGCAGTTCCTTGTAGTCATCGCGCTGATGCGACGTGCTCACCATCCCTCTCACCAGCAGGACTGACTTCTCCCTCAGTTCCCTCATAGAGTCATTGACTTGAGCAAAATCGTACGGCCGCACGTCCAACCGGTCGATGAACTTCCATTGTGCCTGAAACCTCTTGAAAACGGGTATATCGGGGCCACTTGAAGGGCCGTATGCACGCTTGAAGACGGAGCTGAGGATGACTTCATAGATGTGATGCCGACAGGGGAAGTACATGAGTTCTCTGCCAAGACCTTTCTCAATCAGGACGCAGGCCCCGATATGAATCCCGGTGTTCGACGCCGTCGTGTCGAAAGACAGTCCCCGCACGCGCTCTTCCATCCTGTGTTCCTTGACCAAATCCAAGCAAACTCGCGCTATCTTCTCGCCGGTTCCGGACGTCACCTTAGGAACGCCGAGCAACTTCTCCTTGCCGTCGCCAGAGACGAGGACGGCGATCCGGTCAACGCTCTCCTTCCATGCTCATTGTCAGGTAGGAGCTTACCGTCCCAATGCAAGACAAGAGGCTGACCAGGACAAACTTCGTCGGATTGATAACTTTCAGCAGCCACCTTCCTGAGAGCCTTGCGTGTGCGGTACATGGTACTGGCAGAAATGGACAGTTCATCCAAGTCAAAACCTAGTGATTTAGCCGCTGCAGCGTACGACATAGCTGAATCGCGGTACGAAATATTCAGCCGATCGTAGGTAGTCGTCACATCCTGTGAGATCAGGTTCCTGCGTCGCTTCTTGGTATTTCCCTTGGAGGAGGAGGAAAAAACTTCCACGGTTGGGTCAACGACATCTGAGTCAGTCTCTGACGAAGTTGAAATCACTAAAGCCCCCGTATCTTCTGCAGCTCCTTGTTCCTTCCTGGCCTTCTCCTGTTGTTCCTTAATCTTGTCCAGCCTCTTCCTTTTCCTAATCTCCTTATAGTGAAGCTTCATGTCAACAGGGCCCATGCTGCAGGAATTTGGATCTTCACGCTGCATGTCGAGAAAGTGGATGTCCTCCTGATTCTTCATCATTTCCTTAGCCTGTGAATGAGCAATGTCCATGATCTCCTTCGCTATTGCCTCTTGAACATCGCCTCCTTCACTCGGAAGGACTCTGCTTTATGTGACTTGTGCTTCACAAGCCGGTCGTATTCCTTGAGAAGGGATTCCATCTTCCTCAAGGCCGAATCTCGACGCATCATGGGGATTCTCGCTCTCTCCCAAAATATGAGACAGGCATCCAGGCACAGGTTCAGGCATTTAGTACGTCCAAATTTTTGCTCGTTTTGGTGGTAAAAGTACTTTTTGAGTACTTGCAACTGAGTTGGAAGGCCACTTGATGTGATGTTCGCATCCGTCTGGCCAATAAGAAACACTTCTGTTTTCGCTCTGGTAGACACCTGGAAAAGAAAAAACTAAATAATTCCACAGAAATAATTTCACATCGTAATTAATTTCATTAATTAAATAAAGAAAAGCAGTAACTGGGACTCGAACCAGTGTCATAGCCGTTTGGCGGCATCGCTCAAGTCGGCGTACACAGCACGCTATCCATTACACCATCTAGGGAGTGGATAGCGTGCTGTGTACGCCGACTTGAGCGATGCCGCCAAACGGCTATGACACTGGTTCGAGTCCCAGTTACTGCTTTTCTTTATTTATAAAACTGATACGTGTACACTACGTTCTCTTTGACAATTCATTAATTAAATAAATTTCAATACCGCAGTAAAATTACATTAATTAGTATCATAAATAATTACCAGCTTAGTTGTCCAATATGCAACAGACTAATTAATTTCATGTAATATTAATAATAAATATCACTACCACAGTAAAATGACAGAAATTAAATAATAATAAATTTCAATACCACAGTAAAATGAGATAATTAGTAGCATATATAATTACCTCCATAGTTGTCCAATAGGCTATACAACACGAACTGCTCAAGTGACGAAGAAAACCGTCTTCACTGCAGGCAGGCGAGAAATGAACTGACAAAAAGTCGTCAAAGTTGGGGACCTCTAAATGCAGCGCGATCTGGTTCAACCTTGCACAAACGTGTGTGTTTTCTTGTTCTTTAGAATAGGAGAAACGTGTGGATTAAAACTCCAAGCTCATTTTTATTTTACCCTATAGGTATGAAACACCCTAATATATATATATATATATATATATATATATACTAGCTGAGGTACCCGGCGTTGCCCGGAATAAATTTCACATTAGATCCCCAGCTTCCGGGCTTCTTTATTTTTTTTTGGTTGCTGATGTAGATCTGCCCAAACATGCCCGTTTCTTTGGTGGCATGGTAAAGTTGTTGGGATTTTCAAAAACTGCAAAAAAAACATTGCCACATTAACTTCCTGTAACAACCATTACGCACTTCCTGTAACTATTCGCACAAACAGACAGGCTCGACCCTGCAGTCCTTGGTCTTTTTCCACTTCGACTGTTCCCCCTCCACCCTTTCTTTTTCCTCTGTCTTTCCTCTCACTTTTTCTTTGTTTTTCCACCGAGATATGCCCTTTTAAATAGGTGAATCGGTTCTTCCCGAACTTAATATATATATATATATATATTGTCGTGCGCACCTTTCTGTTTCTTAGGTACTGCACGACTTTATTTCTTTTACAGTTTCTGACACCTTTTAAGTAGTGCCCAACCCGTTTATTTATTTATGGTGCTGGACACCCTTTTAATTATGTTAATTTACTTCTCAAATTATTTCTTACGCGCGTGTATTCCGTTCAGGATGACTCGACCTATCCAGACGGATGGCTCTTTAAATTGATTGACGTAAGTTCCTTCGGCTTCCCAGAAGCCTACTTTAAATGTCAATTCACCTCAGCTAACAAGAGAGGCCTATTGCAAGGTTGCAGAGAAACGACACGCTCCCTCTTATAAAGTTTATTCAATTTCACTCAAATTAATACATAAATTCAAAGTAATAGGCTGATGGATGATTAAATTATCAATTTTACTTACAATAAAATCCAACTTTAAATTCAAAGACAAAGTTCACAGTTATCTGGATTTTAAGAAATTTATATAGAAGGGCTTTATATTTTAGTAACAATAAAACTTATGCTAACGAGAAACGAAGTGGTCCAAATCGACCATGATATTTGAAGAATTATTCTACTTACAAAATTTAGAAGTTATTCCCAATAGTTCTGCGCGAGTCCCGCAGATTTATTTTCAGACCAGAACACCCAAAAAAAAATCGAGTCCCACATAATTTTAGATTCATTCACAAAATTATTGACGAGTCATGCGCAATGGGTATTCTGACTAAATTCTCTTGTATAGTCGCTAGCAATACAATTCTTATGCACAAGTTTCCCGGTGGACTAATAACATACACTACAAGTTCTTAATTTCAATTTAGTGACAATTTATAATTTCAGTTTTAAGATTTTCTTACACCACTACTTTGACGAATAAATTGAGCCACTGCTAACGTTCGGAGGAGCGTCTACAACTGATTTTGACTCTCAAAGTTCCCCTTCAGAATTACAAAAACTCCTCCCTTTGGCGTCTAAAGGGCCTATCAAAAACCAGTTTCATTATATGACATCATTCGTACAAAATTGCTGATCTTCTATTGGCTCTAATCTCAACTTCGTAAAATTCTACGCTCCGCCTTTCTTAACGAAATTTTAAATTTAAATTAAACAATTTAAATTGAAATTTTAAAACAAAACTTTTAAATTTCGCTCGAGGGTTTACCTCGAGCGAGACCACTATCAACAAAAGTGGCAGCTCACAAGGTTCCAAATGGAAAACAGACCCTTAAGTTATAACTGCCCCTTTGACTTCTACCATAACTCTCTCCGAGGCTGTCAAACTCAAAGTTCTCTCCTCCGATTACACACTTCACCTTTAGTCGGCGTTCATTTTTTAAAAGATTTTAATTTTCACGCGAAATTAAATCGATTTCAAAATCCCTCCTATTGAGAAACTGAATTAAAATAGAACAAACGCGAAGCAATTTGAAACACACTAATTCATTCGTTCATGAATATTTATAAATCAAAACCCCTTGCTGTTAAAGATGTACACAACGAAATCTTAAACTAAAATTTCTGCATCTATTCTACAAAAGATTGCGGACTGTCAATTTGAGGGTTACAACAATATATATATATATATGGTTTCAAAAGTCACGTTACCCATCATGAAAGAGTCTCGTAATAAGGGACAATGTGTTGGAACCTTTCTTGCATCCAACAGTTGGTACTACTGGCGTGTCACGATGACTCACCAGCACCGCCTGTAGGGTGGCGTGTCCTGCGCAACACCAGTAGTGCTTTGTTCTCAGTGAGAGCAGTATGCCGTTTTCTCAGGCGCAACGGGTCATTATTATTGAACAGTACTTTGCAACGCGGTCTTATGCACAGGTGAAAGAAGCATTTCATGGAAGATATCCTGATGCTCCTGTCGTTAATAAGATGGCGATTTCACGGATGGTTGCCCGTTTTCGTGAGACTGGAGATGTACGGCCGTCTTTGTCAACTGAGGAAAAGCTTGAGGATGTGCGGGCACGGTTAGAAAGGTCTCCGAGAAAAAGTCTCAGGAAACTTTCATCACAGGCGCGCAGATGTCCTACTCAAGTGCACAGAGAGCTGTAAAGAAATTACACCTGCGGCCGTATCGTATTCGTGTGGTCCAAAAACGTAAAACCCAGACACCCTGTCTATTCCATTGAGCATCTTGAAGACTTGAATAAGCTGACAGCGCAACCTCCTCGTCTCTAAGGTAAACGGATTTAGGCGCTCCAATCTTCGTTGGTAGTTTTGCATTCTCATTGAAGGGATCAATTTCGTAGCCCTTGCTTGTACTCTTTCTAACTTTTCTATGTCCTTCTTGAGAGATGGAGACAAAAACTGTGCACAGTATTCCAGTTGAGGTCTGACTAGTGAATTATAAAGACATTACAGTCTCCTTGTTCCGAAATTGGAACGGTCTTTTAATATAACCTAATATTTTTAAGGCCCTCTTTTCCGACTTCTGCACAGTGCTTCGACGGTTTCAGATCATTGCTGATACAGACTCCCAAGTCTTTCTCTAGATCGGTCTCAGTCAAGTTCCTTCCCAAGAGAGAGTAATCGGTCTTCGAGTTTTTATAACCTATGCGCATTACTTTACGTACATTTGTCCAAGTTGAATGGCGTCTGCCAAGTAGCAAACCATTCGCCCAACCTGTCGAGATCATTCTGAAGCGTTCTTACGCCCTCCTCAGTACCTACACTACTTCCTAATTTCGTGTCGGCTGCAAATTTGGAGATTGTACTTAGAAGCCCGACCTCTATATCATTAATATAGATGATAAAAAGTAAAGGACCCAGAACGGAACCCTGTGGAATACCACTGGTGAGGGGCGCCCACTCCGAAGCCACTCCATTTATTACCACTCTCTGCTTTCTATCTTGTAACCAATCCTCAATCCAGTTAGAAGCGAGACCGGTGATTCCTAGTCCTCTGATTTTAGTCATTAATCTCGCGTGAGGGACTTTGTTAAAGGCTTTTTGAAAGTCGAGATACACTATATCTATTGCCCTACTTGCATCGTATAGTGTATCCATATTATGGAAGAACTCTAACAGGTTTGTCAGACAGGATCTATGTCGCCTAAATCCATGTTGAGAATAAAAAATTTGTAAAGATGGATTCCAACAGTTTGTCGACAACTGATGTTAAACTGATCGGGCGGTAATTACAAGGATTTTCCCTATCACTCTTTTTAAAGACTGTTACATTTGTTAACTTCCAGTCAGTTGGAACTTTCCCTAACTCGATTGATTGTTTGAATATGGTTACTAAGTCGTCAACAACATTGTGGCTAACCTCTTTTAATACTCTTGGAAGAATAAATACAAATCACCTGGCCCCAACTTATTTCATCTTATCAATTAATTGCTGTACCTCATTCCCCGTAAAACTTATGGTCTCTATTCTCTAAGGGATGGTCACCCCTCATATGTAATCCGAGGACTTGGCACTTCAGTTGAGTCTTCCTCCGTGAAGACTATAACGAAGAACTCGTTTAACGTATTAGCCATATCTTTATCATCGAATTTCAGTATGCCATTTCCATCTTTTAGGGCGCCTACAGAACTTTTAATTGTCTTTCTGCTATTAACATGAGCAAAAAATTCTTTAGAGTTAACTTTACAGAGTGAAGCAACTCTAGCTTCTTTATCACGTTTGGCTGATCTAATTAAGGACTAACCCTCCTACGTAGGTTTATATATTTTTTTGAATTAGTCTGGTTGAAATGTGACTTAAGTAGTTTGTAGGCCCTGTTTCTTCCTGTAATAGCACTGCTAATTTCGTTGTTAAACCATGTCGGCGACTTTGTTGGCAAGGAAACTATTTTAGCGAGTATAAAATTGTTCTGTAATATTCTAAATTGATCCTTATACGAGCTCCAGGTGACACCAACATCCTCACTTATTAGAACTTCAAGTGTGTGTAAACTACTTCGGAAGCTTTCAAAACTTGCTCTCGAGAAATCCAGTCTTTCACGAGTCTTTTCGCGTGTATTAACTGGAACCCTGAGGTCAAACCTAATGAAATTATGATCGCTGTTACTCAAATTTTCACCAATAGTCAGGTTAAAAACTAGGTCATCTTCGTTCGTGAATACGAGGTCTAATTTGTTATTAACCCTTGTAAGACCGTCAACCCATTGACTTAAAACTGTTGGAATTTGCCGATGATAACTTATTGAGTCCTCAGTATCAGCTGTTTTGTTTTCCCAATTTATATTACCACAATTAAAATCACCAAAAATCACACTCATCTTATTATTCACTATTCTGCTTAAACAAGTTTATATCCTTATCAACTGGGTAGTGAGGTAGCCTATATTCTAGAAGTAGATGCACTACTTTATTATTTAGGTTTAGATCAATTCCCAACATTTCATGAGTAATACGATATTACTGTTTACCGGGTGCAGGAAGTCCCGAGCATACAAAAGTACACCGCCGCCTTCCCTTCCGTTCCTATCTTTGTGAAACATTTTGTAACCTATCATTTCAAATTCTAGTACAAAATCCCTTGATTCAGAATGAATCCAGGATTCCGTTATTCCTATGATATCAAAGTTCTCAGTTTTGACTAGCGCTATAAATTCCATTAGTTTGTTTCTAATTGACCTAGCATCAGAGATGGGCAAAGATACTTAGAAATGTATACAAGATACTTTATAAATCTTAAGGATACAGATACAAGATACTATGAGAACAATATTTTTCTTCACCCGAGTCATATACATTAAGGGATTTATAGATCAGGTCATCCCATAAGTAATGTCGTTTTTTAGATCGGAATTTGAAGGACAAAAAAAAACTTAACTGAAACTTTTTAATCTAGTATATATTTTCCATCGGAATCAATGACACTCTGCCAACGTCCTACAAGCTTTTCAATGCCATGTTCATAAAATTCAGGTGGTTTTGAGGCAAAAAATGTACAAAGACTGGTGTGCAGGTCATCTAAAGAAGTATACTGTTTCTCGTCAAGATAGTTTTGCAGACTCCTGAAGAGATGATAATCTGAAGGCGCAAGGTCTGCAGAATATGGAGGATGTGGAAGTTTTTCCCACCCAAGCTCCTCAATTTTTGCAGAAGTGATCCGAGCGGTATGAGGACGTGCGTTGTCGTGGTGGAACACGATTCCTTTCCGATTAACCAAAGAAGGTCTCTTTTCTTTTACTGCAGTGTTCAATCGATCCAGTTGTCAACAGTAGACTTGAGCGGTGATTGTTTGGTTGTGTGGCAAGGTTTCAAAGTGTATTACACCACCTTTGTCCCACCAAACACTAAGCAACACCTTCCGAGTGAAGATTTGGTTTTGGCTGTGGTGTCGCTGGTTCTCCGGCACAAATCCACTGTCGACGGCGCTTAACATTCTGGTACAGTATCCACTTTTCATCACCAGTCACTAAACTGTGCAAAAACGGATCTTGGAGTTCACGGGAATGAAGAGCTGTGCTAGTTTACCCGCACCCTCAGATTGTCGGCCGACAATTCATATGGCACCCATTTTCCTAACTTATGCACTTTCCCGAGTTGTTGCAAATGTCGATGGATGGTGGACGGGGATGAATTGAGTTTCTGGGCCAATTCTTCGACAGTTGTTGAACAGTCTTCTTCAAGTACGGCTGACAGCGGGTCATCATTAAACTCAGCAGGGCGTCCAGAGCGTGCTGCATCTGTTAAACAGCAGTCACCATTCCTAAACTTTTGAAACCATCTTTGATATTTCCTCACATGCAGAATATCGTTGCCATAAACATCCTGAATATTTCGCGTTGCTTCAGTAGCACTATTCCCTTTTTTGAACTCGTAAAGCATTATATGCCTGATATGCTCTTCTGATACCGCCAGGTTTATGAGGGGTTCACATAAAGCAAAACACACGTCTTCACTGGTCAAGGTCTGTAAAGTATGTAGCGAAACACGATAGATCTCCTCTTAGATATAGCCTTCGGAAAATTTATGCTTAAACCGAGTAGGACTAGTTTAAACTTGATCGTAAAAAGCGACATTACTTATGGGATGACCTGATATATGCACCATATTTATAATTTTTAAAAACTATAATTCTAGCAAATGTGTAGTGAAAACACATAGGGCCTATTTTTAACATCATTTATTGTGTGCAAGGCTATATAACTTGTACAGGCTAAGCTAATTTATAACTAATGATATCTTGACTGACTTGACACTGGTGTAATTTGTTAGGACCATTAGTTAGCATAAAAAGGGTCGAGATATAGTACGGCCTCACTTATAAAGACGTCAGAAATAATCATAAAAAAGTAATGTAGGCCTATATAGAAAATGTATCTTAATATTAAGATACTTGAAAAAATGTATCTAAGATACTAAGAAAAAATGTATCTTAGATACGTATCTTGTATCTTAAGATACTGCCCATCTCTGCCTAGAATTGAAGAGCACAGTTTTGAGAGATTTTAAGTTGTTATTTCTCCTAACTGGCCTGAGTCGTTTCCCGAAGCAGTTGAATCAACTACTCGGGGATTAGGATGAACTGCTGTGGGAGGAAGACAAACCTACTCCTCCAGCAGTTAAACAGTTGGGGAGCAGGATCAATTGCTGGTTTGGGGGGGTCCTAGTTTAAAAAGATTATACAAATTTATGTTCAGTAAATCACCAAACTTCTTTTTTCCCTTCTGATTAAAGTGTATCCCGTCCGAGCTCAAGTATTCCCCATTTCCGAAGAATGTTAGCCAAAATCAACAAACTTTAAGCCTTTGTCCTCACACATGCGTTTAACTCTTGTTTATGCTAATGGCTTTACTTAAAGTATAGTCATTAACACGCATTCGCGGGAGAATGCCTACAACCATACCCATATCTGTCTTATCCCTAACCTTGTCGGTTAGGATCTTCAACTCTTTTACAATGGACTCTGTCTGCCCTCCTGTCCCTCCCTGAAAAACGTCATTGCCACCAACATGTACAATGATGGGGCAACTCTTATTATTGATATTAATTTTGACTAATTCCCTATTAATTATCTAACTCGTGGCACCTGGAAAACCAAGAGTTTTCTCTTGGTCACGCGTCTTGCTCTGAAAAAGTCCTTCATTCCTTACCAGAGAATCACCAATTAAAAAGGATTCATCCTCTTCGTCGGCAAGTAAGTGAAACTTATTTTTTACGATAATGGGTTCCGAATCCTTATGTTTTGGTTTTGAGGGTCTTTTATTTTTGACCAATTGGAATTCTCGTTCCTCCGTCCTACTTTCCGGAATATTCACCGTATTTTCCAAGCGAGCCACGCTTTGTTCTAGATGTTTAACCTTACAGTTTATATCTGCTGATGTGTTTTCAGTCTGATTTTGCCCACTGGGTTGGATTTCCAGTGCTACGACCCGAGCTTCAAGCTTTTTAACTAATTCCTTTAGCTCTTTAACTTCCTTTTCGTGATTTTCTCTATGTTTACAAAATAAACATATACTCAGGTATGTGATGTCGCTGATATTACCTTCGGGGAAGTTGACACACCAATGATTAACTTTATATTTAAAGCATTTCGGTTTCAAATTAGCTGGCCCTGTCGTGTTGTTCCTTTTTTTACGATACGTTACTCTAAATAATACAATATGTTACTGTAAACAATGCGGGAAATGGGTCTGCGAGAGCACGTGTTACAGACCGGAAACGGAAATAGACTCGAATATACAAATTTTGCTATTTAACTCGTCTGAAAAATTGAATCTGTAGCGACCGTCTAAATAAATGCAAAATTATTTCGCGTTAATCTTACCAGAGAAAACCGAAAAATAGAATTTAAACAATACGGAATTATGTTCGTTATTTGTAATTAAGAAACCGGAAAAGGAAATAAATTAAGTCTAATTAATAAGCAATAGTGCTTGGCCTAGCATCAATAATAAAGTAAATAAATATAAATAGATTCATCTAACAAATTTTGTTAAATCAAACTTTGTCATAACACTTCACACAATATCGAAAATAATACGGGAGACCACACAGCACGTCTGCCTCGGACGAAGTCTAATGAGAGAGAGAGAGAATGCCGTCACTTGCTTCCAGATACCCATGAGAAAGAAGAGAACAAAGAAATCGTGACGGCAGAACCACAACTCTACATTACGTGATCCATACCATCCATTTATTTATTTTTTTTTTTTTTACTTATCTACTCTACGACATGTTAACAAGGCAAGCAAGTGTGCGAGTGCGTTTCCTATAATTGGACGTCTCTCATGTGTATGTGTCTGCCAATTCCTTGAATGTCACTGTTTCAGCTTGGGTCTCCCGCGGTGAAAGGTGTTTATGCGACAAATGATATATTGAGTCGTTCATACTCCGTGGTGGTGTGAGACCACGATAATTGAGAAAATCTCCGGCGAGGAATATCAAGAAGAAGTCCCTGTATCTATCCTCGTGTACTTATCCCTTATAGAGAATGAAAGTGTTTCGTGGGTGATTACCCATTCTTGCTATGCCGAATTCAAGTTTCCCACTTAGAGGTGTTTATGAGGCAAGTGAACAAAAAACGAGTTGCTCATGGTTGATCATGCTCTGTGGAACACAATGCAACCAGAGACGTCTCTCTAACGTGGGGAGAGAGGACTAAGTACAGGAGTGTTTAAACAAACTACTGCGAGAGAATTTCATTCAGGCTAGGCTCAGTGAAAATTGGTCTCCATAGTTTGGCTATTTAATTCTTTTTAATGAGAAATTGAGCATAATTGGATTTTTAACATTTTTTCACCCGTTATCAAAAATGGTCCCCCTTTCTTGACAGGGTGAGTACAACATTTGAACTTACCAACAGATGTCAATCCATTTCTACTCGATTCCAAACACAGGATCATCACCGTAAGTAACCCGTTTGAGGGATTCAGTGTTGCTCTCCATGAAAAGATTGAGATAACCCTCCTGGGAATGACAGGTAAGACAGGCAAGACTGAAGGTATCTTACATCGCGGCGGTGTCTCAACACCACTTCCCGTTGATAAGTTAAGCGGCATTGGGTCTGGGTAGCAGTTGGATGGGAGACCGTCCTCTTGTGTCCAGATTATGTAGCGATCCATAATTCGGATCCCACGTTAAGTTGTAGGTCCCCTTCGCCACACGACCTTTGCGTTACGAAGGAGGTTAACCAACTCCAAAACCCACGCTCCAGCTGACTGAACGAACGCGGCACAACGTCCTCTTCCCACACCCACCGATCCAGTAACTTTTTCTACTATACATCCTTCTCAAGCATCTTCATTTCTTATCCTTGGTTTTGCTTCCGCCCGATGTGTTCATTCTGACGAAGGTCAAGCTTGTTGCTCCACCTTAGAGCTCAGCATGGAATTGGAACTACAACCCACCTCGGGTGGTCAGAAATTACCTCCCGATCAGCAGCCCAGCGTCTTAACGACTATGCTACCCATTTATCTACCAACCGATTTTATCGTATGGAAGGGTGAACAGCTGGGTAAGATGCGCACAGCCTGCCGTCGCCGGGAATCGAACCCGGGCCAGTGTACACGTAGTCAGCAATGCTAACCACACCACCACCGAGGTGCATCTCATCAATTCTACATATTAGACATGTTCCTCAAATTACTCTTCTCAATTTTTCTCATTTTAGAAGAGGCTTACGAAAATATTCTCCCAGTCACGTTGTTACAATACGGACAAAGTGAAAAGTCCCTACAAAACTACAAAGTTGACCCATTCACCGTCTTCAGAACGAAGACGCGAGTAATTAAATTACAACCAACTGTAAAGAAAATAAAAAATTATTAAAATTACTTTTATTATTAATTTCTTTGGTAAATAAAAATTAATAAGCGTATATTTATACACGCGTAAAATAGCAAAATCTTCAGACCCAATTTCGCGTTTCAATTTCTATCTAAAACTTTCTACTTGACCAAAAGGGCAATTTCACTCCGAAAAAATCAATGTAATTTTAAGGAAACTCACGAAAAAAAAAAATCACATCACGAGGTAAAAATTAAATTTGCTGCAAAATCAGTTGTGTGCTGCCAAACTATATAAAATTTATATCGCCGTAATAGCATAATTATTACAGATATGCATTAAAAAATGCCTGAAGGGATGATGATGATGATGATTAATTATAATAATAATTTGAACGAATACAATTAAATTAGAGATATGTATTAAAATAAAATCTGGTGCCAATAACATGTATTTTTCATTACGGTCTCGAGAGGTCTCGAAAGGTCTCGGGGAGAAAAACCGAGACCGCGTCTGTCGAGACCGAGATCGAGATCGAGATCTGCAAATTGGGTCTCGAGATCGGTCTCGAGACCGAGACCAATCTCGAGACCTACATCACTGATATCCAGAACAAAATTATCATGTATGTTACCTATACGATCTATATCTAGGTAAATATATACATAATTACTCACCCTTCAATGTCCTTCTTGAGAACTGATAGTTTGGTCTACTTAGATGGTCCAGCTTCATCTTGAGTTGTTGAATATGCAGTTTCAAGTTTACACTTCAAACTTGTTTTTGCTCTCTAAAATTTGTGAGATGCTTTTCTGGCCTTGCTGCTGGAACTCAAACCATTTGTGTGCAAATTAAATAGATGGCAAATTAAAATATATCCTGAGTCTCGCCATTAGCTACCTATATTGTACTTTTGCGATATTAATGTGTATATACACAGTGATGTTCATTACATAATATATACCTAAGTATTGCCATATGTAATCATTTAAAAAATGTACCTATCAAACAGGGTGCATTGGTTAACCCAATTACTTTAAACCACAATTTTTTGGTTCATCTACTAATAATATATCATCTAGGTAGCTATAACTGATAATTTGTTTTAATACTTACGTAATTTCAAAGAAATCACATTAAGTTCTTGAAGAGTTTTATTATATACTGTACTTCAATTTAGTCATCTTCAGCATAATCACTAAGTATCTCATAGTCAGACTTTGTTGTTGATGGTGATCCAAGGTGTTGAGGGGTACTTTCTGCCGAGTTTCTTTGAATACTTTTCAAGTTTTTTAAGCAGTTAATGCAAACTAAAGAATGTTCATTGAAGTTATATTTTTCAAACTAACTGTTTTATATTATTTCTTGTGGAACACTTCTTAGATGTTTCAATATGACATTCTTGTGAACCACAAATGGGTTACAAGACTTTTTTTCTGTAATTGGCAGCCATCACTTAGCGCATGTAGGAACATACATCATGGGTAAAATCATCCGTAACATCATCTGTAAAATAAAAATATGGTCAAAATAAATGTTAGAGATCATTATGTTATGGTAAAAGGTGAATTCAGGAGCAAGAATGTGACACCACACAACCTTCTTCCACGCAGACCAGCAGCACACTAGATAAGCGTTTAAAAACTGGTTGACCCCAGCTTGTCACTTTATACTGTGCTCTCAGGGTTTAACCAGACTGGATATGTTTTAAAACTTGATGGTATTGTGTGACTCGCATCAAAAGTTTAATTACATTTGCTATGTTTAAAGGTATTAACTGTTTACTAATCTATTTAATATAGCTATAAATTAATATTTGTATACATTAAGTCTATACAAATTCTGGCTAATAAACTTGGAAATAGGTATGGAAAACTGATGAGTGGGTAGTTGGGAGGTAACGAAAATGGTTCACTGAGTAGGTAGGTAGTTAATCTAACAATTATTAAATTCCTTTTATGTCAATAACTGGGTGGATGAAACCAATTGGTTGCTCACCAGAGTTATTCTCCACACTAGTATTTATATACTGTGTGAGAAGAGCGTGCTCGGTAATAGAGATACATTACCGCTCAACCAACCGAGGAAAAAACCAAGACAACGCTGGTGGAAAAAGCCCCGCGAAGAGGAGAACGAAAACGAAGAACGGGGCGAGAGGTCGAAACAGGGAGAAGGGACGAGAACAGACAACGAAAAAGATCCCCACCAGCAAGTACGCTCTCGACAATTACACAACCGGAGAACAGAGACTCCAATAACTAACAGTAAGTGACTAATTGAGTTTTTAACCCAGCAATTTAATCACATTAAATTAAGCTGGGTCAGACAAGTTAGGCCTACATTGTGGCCTAAGACCCAGCATCAACTCATAGCTTAACAAAGGTGAAGGTAGATTGCCCTAACCTAACTTGGTGAGGAATCCTACTGTGGACCTCAATTTATCTGCCCGCTCTGGACCATTTCCGGAATCTCTAGGCTGACCCCTCTAGGCTAGACTTGATCTACTCTATAGTTAGACTGGAGATATAAGGGGTGGGTTAATTGTGGGCCAATTCATACAGAGCATTTTTCGCATAGGTATTGATAATACCATATAGCTAGTCTGAGTAAATAATCATTGGAGATGTGTTTTTACTTCATATATTTGTTTTTTTTTAAATAGACATAAATGTACTTTAAGTGCAAATACTCAGTATTTTCTCTTCTCCAATGTATACAGTACACAACATATTTGTATTGACTTTTGTTAAAAAAAAGAAAAATTTAATTTTCTGCTTTGGGGGAGGGTTAGGCCCCCAAAAGGGTAATTTCTAAATAACTTTTAAATTGTACAGTTTTTGAAGCTCCTAACAGTGTTATTCCTTATGAAATTCTCTTTCAAACACAAAATGAATTTTTTTTCTATCTTAATCAGGAGTGAAGATAAGTAAATTTAAAAAATGTGGAATTCATGAAATAGGGGGGTGGGGGGCAACCCAATATTGCGGGGGCCCATAACTTTTGAACTAAGTCTGATTGAGCTAAAAATTTAAATTTGGTGGTTGTTAGTAGTATAGGCAATGGGCCAATGGTATACACCAACTTGCAGAAAAATTGGAAAGGGTATGGTGTCAAGCACTGCACTTGTCCTAGAATGCACCACCAGGTTCCCACATTCCCAGGTAAATGGGCACCAAGCTTATCAGACTTCAAAACTTTAATAAAAGTAACATGTTGTATATGTATGTAATAAGGCTATATAGGGACTAGGGAGATCCAATAATGACAAAGCAAATGAAATACAGTAGCTAACTCCCATATATTTTGCCACAGGACTATATATCCTACCAACTACATACCATACTGACCCTGGACCAAAACTTAAACTAACAGAGGGGTTCTCTTACTCAACACAGATGATGATGATAAACAATTAATTGCAAAGAACCTGAAGAAGTTTTGTAAAGAAGCTGTACAAATTGAGAAAAGGAAGAAAGTCCACATTAATGATTGCACCCAAAAAGAAACCTTCCATGAAATGAAATCTGTAACACATCCAAATACAGAACACCACAATACTTTGTACACTAATTCCTCTTCAACTGATGAAAATAGCCTCTTATTAGGATCTTCTCCAGATTCCTATAAAAGAGAGAAAATTATCATCTATTTTATACAGTACAAATTTGGCTTATGATATTTTATTGAATTATGACCATGTGAACAGTATTACAAAGTTAGTCAATGTCTCACTTACCAAACTAAATACAAAATTTTTAAATGTTGTAATACATATCCATGATAAAATAAAACACAAATTTAACAAGACTTCAGCTAAATATTTAAAAATTGTGGACTGGTATTCATTTGACTTCTTTGTACAGTCTTTATTTATTGCTAAAATAGGTTTTTTATCCATAGTTTCTTGTACATGAAGACCCGAGAAGGAAGTGCCATTGCGAGCACTGCATAATAAATACCAATTTTGATCAAGTCCTTGTGAACTGCCATTACAATTAGGAAAATTAAATCTATTCATTTCTCTTTTCTCTATGTATGTATCAGCACTGTGATAGATTTTATGATGATTAAACTTATTCCTAAATAAAACTACTATGGTAGTGGCTCTATAGGCTTAGTCTTATTAATTTCACAATTAAGTTCGGGGGTATTCATTTGAGAAAGAAATAATTGGATCTGATGAATTTGATATTGACAAATTCATCTGCAGTTTTGTTGATATCCAAAGTTTCATTCCTTTAATAGCTGCTTTCTCCGAGTCATAGGACCTGAAACATAATACAGGTGGATAATACAGGCAGCCGAGTTGTTGGCTTTGTAAACATCTAAAGCAGGGTTCTCAAGTGTCCTTATTTCTATGAACAAATTTGTTCTTATTTCTTAATTTTTCAGTTTTTCATTTCATTTGGCTATCAGAATAAAATGTTAATGATATATTATGGATATTCTTATTTTTTGGGATGGAATTCTTATTTTTGGAGTTGAGGTTCTGATTTTTTTGTTAGACTTGAGAACCCTGATCTAAGGCCTACGTAAGAGATATTCATTTAGGCTACTGACCCATGCCTACCTTATGGGGTTGGAGGTTGACAAAATTTTAGTGCTGCTTTCATATTTGAACTGAATTGAATAACCTTTATTATTAATTAATAAAATAAATACAGTACTTTTACAATGGCATAAATAATTGTGAAGCTGGACTATTTATTTTATTTTATTTGGCCCTTAAGCTTTTGGCTTTACTGAGCTCTTAGTTTCATATATTTTCCTTTATTTTTGTCACTTTTAATGTTTGGAAGTTCATTGTTTATTATATATTACTAAACTAAGAAGTCAGTATTCAAATCAACTAAAGTATATGAAATTATGTTGACTGAAGGTGCAGTGCAGCTGGCAAATAAAGGTGGGTGGAATAACTGATGTATAGTACTATCATGAACTATGATATGCATATTGCATATGGCACACAGAGACTTTCATAGCACAATTTGAAATTCAATTCAGGTTGTAACTTAGTTTTACCTTGATAGGGCCTACTAAGTTGCCAAGGTTACTGAAAGACAAAAGAAAAATACAATTTGGAGAGAGATTTTATATACAGCTAGTAGCTAATAGATTTTCATGATTAGGAAGCTAGTTAACCTTGACAGTCCATGTTTTTGCTGCTTTTTCTTCTTAAATAAGCTGATATAACATTAAAAGTGGAATGACTTGTTTTCAAACTTAGACCCTATTTAGCTTATGCGCTATGAGAGTTAAAACTATTACAAATTTTTTATATATTTTTGGATAAAAAGAAAGTTTGTAATTAGCTACACGAGATAAAAAAGTATACAACCAAAAAAAGGTATGCAACCACTTAAAAGCCTTCTGGTGAAGATAATAACTTGACCCTTTCATCAATGTGTAGTTTTCCTGGTGATAGCTTTACTTATGTTAGTGATAGTTGGCACACCACCTCATGGTTGGATCATTGTTATTTGTACACCTGATGCAAATCAGGCAGTACTGAATATGGCGGCTTTGTACTCCTATGCGAGTTCTGACCACATGCCCCTATTAATTGAGTATGACATTAATTTCATTCCAATGCTATCACAGGTAAATGATATGTTATTAGTTACTTTTCAGCCCAGAATGTTTCCTGACAATTTTGAGGGGTTCTACATTAATGTCTCAACAGGTACAAAACATTTATCAATAACATTTCCGTCACAAATGTTTAGTTTACAAAATAGTTTTGTTGAAAAAAAAAATTTTTTGAAGGGGCATTCTATCGCCGCCACAACAGGAGGTGGCACCATCTAGCGACGAACTATATAAACATTTTTGAGGAGCCAATCACAGGCCTCTATTTCATCACGTGACCTAATCCAGCAAATCACCAACCAATCTGCTTCCTCCTCCATCTCCTTTTTTTCAGTTCAAATTCAGAATCAATATGGCTGTCCAGTGTAACCAGTGCCCTCCCATTCCAGCTCGCATTTTCACACTTTGTTTTGAAAATAACGAAGCAAGCCTCGATTTTCTTCACTCGCATGGTGTTCTCCCTTTAAATGTAGTGTGTCCAATTTGTATAATTTAGGTCTCGGGGGTAAAGATCACTGGTAATTATTCATTTTTACACCCAGTCTGTTTTTATGATGAGAACAAACTTTTCTGGTCAATTTTGGTGTTTTGCACGAATCTACCATCCATTTCCTGCGCAAATGCGTAGTTTGAGAGATGTTGTCATCTCAAAAACTACGCATTTGCACAGGAAACGGATGGCAGTTTCATACAAAACACCTCAAAATTAACCAGAAAAGCTTGCACTCGTCATTAGGACTGATCAGTTTGTGATGCATGATCTTTACTGGGGCTCCACCCCCGTACCCCTGAGACCTAAATTATACACAATACCTTACCTTATTGTGGATGGTAGAGCTCTGCAATTGCAGTCAGGAATTGATGCAATTTTGTGGACTTATCAGTATGTTCAGCTAGGAACAAGTACCGCACAAATTATTTCCGGTAATGAGGGCATTTGTTCCCAGCACGTAAAACCCACAATTTCACGTCCTTCCACAGGCGTTCAATGTTTTGTGTGTGGATATTATTGTCATGGGGATCCACAAAATTTTCACTGTGGTTAATTCGCTTATGCATGTAACCAAGTTCACCAATACAATCATAGGCACACCAACCGTCGCTAATAATGATTGAACCTGGCTTAATATTTGGTTGGGTTTTTTTTATGGCACCTAAAGACCTTCTGGTCTTTTCTTAAAATACAAGCACTATTGTATTTAGGGCAGGTCACGGATGTCTTAATTATTCCGTAATTGAAAAAAAAGTCTAAACTCTTGTCTTCATCGAGGGCAATATGGCAGATTACGTCTTCAAAGTCGAATATGCAAAACTGACACATCATACTTCTGGTCACAAAAACACCGAACTGAACAGAGTTCAACAGACCAACAATTGCTAAAAATGATTTAATTGTAAAACAGGACAAATTGAATTACGCAGAAGTAGCCAGAATCACCAAAAATAGGAAATACAGTTGTCCCTTGACATTCGCGACTTTGACTATCCGCGAGGTCCTCCATTATCGTGTTCATTATTGTGTGTTTGGTGAGATCATCGATGACATTGTGAGCATTGCAAAGCAAGTCAGTGGTGAGGGCTTTGCCAACATGGAGGAGGATGAGGTGGAGGACTTAATCGATGCAAATGCAGCAGAGCTCACTGATGAGGACTTGCGTGAATTGATGAAATCAGCCGACGAAGCATTTTTGATGAAATGAAAAGAAAAAAAGAAGCAAACGGAGATCACAATGTATTTCGCGCCTGTCCAACCTTCGACCCCGGCTCCCACCACCACTGCCACCACCTCTCCCACCCCTTCTACCAGTCAGAGCGAAGCAGCAATGCCCACCGAGCCTACAACGCCACCTTCTCCTCCTCCATTATCGCTGTATGACTCGGATGATGATGCCGATGATCCACCCCTTCCTGATCTTCAGTAGCTTCATCATGCCGTACAGTACCCTCTCTCTTCTCGTCAGTATTCATCAACTCATCATCATCATCGTATAAGGGGCATCAAGTATTCACGAAAATTTGACATTTGCAACCACATTTGGAACGTAACCCTCGCAAATGTCAAGGGACAACTATATTCATCAAATAATTTATTATATATATATATATATATATATATATATATATATATATATATATATATATATATATATTGAAAAAAAAAAAAGGAAATATATTTTAATAAAAAAACATTTTATACAAATCTGCACAAGATAAGATATATATTTTCTTAGTCAGTTTTGAATGGCAATTCAATATATTATACTGTTTTAACTGCGCGTGAGCGGGTTCAAAGACGAATATTAACCAGATCACAAGTTGATCAGTATAGGGTTTTATATTTTTTAGGTTAATATTCGTCTTTGAACCCGCTCACACGCAGTTAAAACAGTACAATATATTGAATTGCCATTCAAAACTGACTAAGAAAATATATATCTTATCTTGTGCAGATTTGTATAAAATGTTTTTTTATTAAAATATATTTCCTATTTTCCTTGTTGTGCCATATATCGACTATTTGGTGAATATTTCCTATTTTTGGTGATTCTGGATACTTCTGCGTAATTCAATGTGTCGTTTTACAATTAAATCACTTTTAGCAATGGTTCGTCTGTTCAGTTCGGTTTTTTTGTGACGAAGTATGATGTGTCAGTTATGCATATTTGATTTTGAAGATGTTATCCGCCATATTGCCCTTGATGAAGACGAGAGTTTAGACCTTTTTTTCAATCACAGAATAATTAAGACATCTGTGACCTGCCCTAAATGCAATAGTGCTTATATTTTAAGAAAAAACCAGGTCTTAATGTGCCATAAAAAAAATCATAAAATAAACGTGTCTCGTTTCAGTTTAAGGGCATGCAAAATTTAGTGGACTACCCAAGCAAGGTAGGGACATGTTATTACATCATTTGTATAATTTAGGTCTCAGGGTACAGGGGTGGAGCCCCCATAAAGATCACACATCACAAATTGATCAGTCCTAATGTTTTGTGGACAGTTCAGTACGTGACACTGGTTAGGTCAACTGTATGCCCTTGATGATTGGTTAGGTTAAGTCATGATATTTTCGTTAGTTTAAACTTCTCTGCTTAATTTTGAGGGGTTTTGTACGAAACTGCCATCCGTTTCCTGTGCAAATGCGTAGTTTATGATATCTCAAAAACTACGTATTTACACAGGAAATGGATGGCAGATTCGTGCAAAACACCTCAAAATTCACCAGAAAAGTTTGTTCTCATCATAAAAACAAACTGGGTGTACAAAAGAATAATTACCAGGCCCCCCCCCCCCCGTTGTCTGTCTTACACCCGTTATTTCTAGTCCTATTATAAGATATTTCGAAAAAGCTATCTCTATCTACGTTATCGAACCCATCCATAATTTTGAAAACCTGATTAGATCACACCTTAGCCTCCTAGTCTCGAGTGTAGTCAATTTTAACCCATTAAACCTATCCTCGTACGACTTCGACCTAAGCGACGGAATCATCTTAGTTGTTCGTCTTTGAACTCTTTCGAATTTGTCTATATCTTTTCGCATGTGCGGACTCCAAATGGGGTCTAACTAATGATTTATAAAGAGGAACTACAATATCGCGCGATTTGTACTCAAAATTCCGAGCTATAAAACCTAACACTTTGTTCGCTTTATTGACCGCTGCTGTACTTTATTTCGCTACTTTTAAATCACCAGTAACTATAACTCCTAAATCTTTTTCCTGCTCTACGCTTGCTAACTCCTCCCCTGACATACTATACGCAAAATTACCGTTACGCGAACCTATATGTAAAATTTTGCACTTATCCACGTTAAATCTCATTTGCCATGTGACTGACCAATCTACGATTTTATTCAGATCTTCCTGGATTTTACCTCTATCTTCGTCATTAATCGCCCTACCACCCAGCTTCGTGTCATCCGCAAACTTTGAAACTGTACTGACTAGGCCGACATCTAAACCGTTAATATATATAAGAAAAAGCAAGGGGCCCAATACAGAACCCTGAGGAACGCCGCTCGCTACATTAGCCCAACACGACTCCGCTCCAATCAACGACCACCCTCTGTTCCCTACCTCGCAGCCACTCTTCTATCCAATTTATTACTACACCCCTGATTCCATGAGCCTTAGTTTTTTCAATGAGTCTTTTGTGCGGTAAGGTGTCAAACGCTTTTTGAAAACCCAAATACACTACATCAACCGCCCGATGACAATCGTAAACGTCAACCACGCTTTGAAAAACTTCTAAAATATTAGTTAAGCAAGATTTGTTTCGCCTAAAACTTAAATACCTTTAGGAGAAAAAATTATACATGTAGACCTGGCTGGAGTTCCAAACTTGAATCCCCCAAATTCCACACCCTCTGGCTTCGATTTACATGTCAATCTCAAACTAAATACATCTGCGGTCTACCTTTCTCCCAATTTTACTGATTATCCAAAATTCTTTGACTACCTCACTTCCAAAGTGGAATACATTCTATCCCACTCTCCTTTCGCTGAAATTTCCATTGTGAAATTCCTATTTTCTTTCCTATATAATTTAGTCGAACTGAAAAACACTCGATTTATTATTTCAATCCTCTCTCAAAGTTTTTAATACTTATGCAAACATTTTTATATTAATAGAAGTTTATAACTTCTCCATTTTAGTTTCAAGTCACGCTTTATACTCCTTTTCATAGAAGTTGAAAAGCGCACTTTTAATTTCATAAAGGAACGTCAAGCTACTTCCAACGTGAATACTTTTGGACCGCTCATGATAGGGGGATACTTAACACCTTTTTCGCGAGCTTCTCCCGGGCTCATTGGCAAAAGTGAAGATAAACAAATCCTCAACATACCGGAATCCTCGTTAACGTGTCTGCCCGAGTTCGATCGAGTGGAGGTAGCTATTCTTTTAATTTTCAGTGTTTAGTACGACTAACTGGCAATCATTTAACATTTGTTCGTTAAATGAGGATGTGTACTGTACAAAATTAAGCGTGCGAAAGTAAACAACAAGCCCTTGTGGTTTACTTCTAGAGTAGGAGACATTATAAAGAGTAGAGATAGTGCTTATAGGCTACATAAGTGCGATAAAGACAATTTGTGGTTACGAAACAACTACATATCTCTAAGGCGTGAAGCGAAAAGTGTAATAAAAAAGTCCAAGCGCGAATTTGAAATCTCCATAGCTCGTGACGGTAAAGAAAACCCCAAGCGATTCTTTCAATACGACAACAATAGAAATCCAGTAAAAAGTATCTTAGGGCCGTTGAAAAATGTTAACGGAGAGCTAGTTTCTGAAAACAAGGAAATGGCTACCTTGTTAAACGATTTTTTTACGTCAGTTTTTACTATAGAAGATGTAACGAATATCCCTACGGTCATAGACATACGTAATACCTTTTGATAATGGTAATATTTTTGGATAATATTGTGGTTAGTGAAGGGAAAGTAATGCGATATATCGATAAAATGAAAATGCGTAAATCACTGGGGCCGAATTCCATATATCCCATACAACTAAAAGAATTAAAAGATAGCATTGTTGTGCCGCTAACAACGATTTTTAATGCATCTATTTATGAGGGGGTGCGTACCAGATAATTTCAAGTTAGCAAACATAACACCTATCTTTAAGAAAGGCGATAAAGGTGCGGCGGGAAATTATAGGCCAATCATTTTAACGTCTGTTGTAGGTAAGCTACTGGAATCAATAATTAGGGATCGTATAGTCGAACACTTAGAATTGCATAACTTAGTTAGAAATACGCAGCACGGTTTTAGGCGAAACAAATCTTGCTTAACTAATCTTTCAGAATTTTTTCAAAACGTGGTTGACGTTTACGATAGTCATGGGGCGGTTGATGTAGTGTATTTAGATTTTCAAAAAGTGTGACACCGTACCGCACAAAAGACTGAGAAACTAAGGCTCATGGAATCAGGGGTGTAGTAATAAATTGGATAGAAGAGTGGCTGCGAGGTAGGAAACAGAGGGTGGTCGTTGATGGAGCGGAGTCGTGTTGGGCTAATGTAGCGAGCGGCGTTCCTCAGGGTTCTGTATTGGGCCCCTTGCTTTTTCTTATATATATTAACGATTTAGATGTCGGCCTAGTCAGTACAGTTTCAAAGTTTGCGGATGACACGAAGCTGGGTGGTAGGGCGATTAATGACGAAGATAAGAGGTAAAATCCAGGAAGATCTGAATAAAATCGTTGATTGGTCAGTCACATGACAAATGAGATTTAACGTCACAAGTGCAAAATTTTACATATAGGTTCGCGTAACGGTAATTTTGCGTATAGTATGTCAGGGAAGGAGTTAACAAGCGTAGAGCAGGAAAAAGATTTAGGAGTTATAGTCACTGGTGATTTAAAAGTAGCGAAACAAAGTACAGCAGCGGTCAATAAAGCGAACAAAGTGTTAGGTTTTATAGCTCGGAATTTTGAGTACAAATCGCGCGATATTGTAGTTCCTCTTTATAAATCATTAGTTAGACCCCATTAGGAGTAAGCGACCCAATTTTGGAGTCCGCACATGCGAAAAGATATAGACAAATTCGAAAGACTTCAAAGACGAACAACCAAGATGATTCCGTCGCTTAGGTCAAAGTCGTACGAGGATAGGTTTAATGAGTTAAAATTGACTACACTCGAGACTAGAAGGCTAAGGGGTGATCTAATCCAGGTTTTCAAAATTATGAATGGTTCGATAACGTAGATAGAGAACTTTTTTGAAATATCTCAATATAATAGGACTAGAAATAACGGGTGTAAGTTAACCAGTAGAAGGTTCGAGACAGCAGTTGCCAAAAACTTTTTTACGCATAGAATAGTAAATAAGTGGAATAGTTTGCCAGTAGAAGTAATTAGTAGCACGTCTATAAACATGTTTAAAAATCGATTAGACGCATATGTTGATAGATTGGGTATAGTTTAAGGTAGTAAAATTAAGGCTTTGTGGTTCGGAACCCACGTAAAATTGTAGGTCCCCTCCGCCACCACGGAGGACATGCACAATACACAATTACGAACACAGTTAGGTAGACCAGCCATGAGTGGATCGTAGGGTCTTTGTTGGTCTGAAACATTACAACACGATATATAATGTTTACGAGTGTGCGAGACAAATTATATATAATGTTTCCATCCTTCGTTCTATAAACTTTCAAACTACCATAACCAAATTTTATTACATTTTTTGAGAATTATTTCTTAATTGGGTCCTTATCAACATTTAAATTATAAAACTATATATATAAAATGTGTCATGCGCCATCGGTAGATTTGCGCTATCGACCGATCGCGCTGCGCTATCAATGGATCCAATCTGCTTATTATGTATTTTTACTTACGTATTATCGGGACTACCAAACTGTTTATTATGTATTTTTGCTCTCGTCATTTTCGTTTAAACTAACGAAAATATCACAACTTAACCTAACCAATATTAACCTGTTAGGTTAAATGAATGCCCGGTTAGGTCAACTGTACGCCCTTGATGATTGGTTAGGTTAAGTTGTGATATTTTCGTTAGTTTAAACGAAAATGACGAGCAAAAATACATAAATACATAATAAACAGATTGGATCCATTGATAGCGCAAATCTACCGATGGCGCATATTATATATATATATTTTTCTGAATCTCTGGTTATGGTATGATTTTATTTTTAAACGTGATAATTCCTCTTATAGACCAGATAATCGGTTGGGCTGATGGTACAGTTATCGTGTTGTAAGCTGTACAAAATATGGCCACCAAAAACTTAAGTATTGAATAAGGCAGATAAATGAAGTTGTATGCGTTGCTGTGCATCCAGGTAAAAAAAAAAAAGTCGTTAACTAAATTTATAAAGTATAATGCTTTCCGATAGCTAGGAGAGAGACTCGCTCAGTTTATCAGAAGTCTGTCCCCATAGGGATTCGAGATTATTAATTTTTTATTATTACACTGGATGTTCAAAATGTATGCCATACCGATACAGCTCTTTACATATATATATATATATAGATTCTGTCGCGTACGGATGTAAGAACATTAGCAAACTGTTCCTTAGAAATGTTAGCACACGCTACCAGTATGTTGTCCTTCATATCATTCATCGTCCTTGGATCGCAACGTGTACCACCACCAACTCTCTCGGGGGTGTATTCTATCATTATCCTTATGAACTTAATAGGTTACCTGGAACAGAAATAGATAAGTATATAATCTGAAATTCCTATGAGGCCGGACCTCTGAGACACCCTATATATTGTGTAGAGCAGTGGTTCCCAACGTGGGCGCCACCGACCTCCAGTGGGCGTTTGAGAATCTTAGGGGGGCGCTAGGAAACTGTAAAATTGTTGCCTTCTATTAATAAATCACGTATCCTGTTATATTATTATCTGTATGAGGGGGCACCATCAAATATTGATGGACATAAGGGGGCGTTGGCTTGTAAAAAGGTTGGGAACCACTGGTGTAGAGCAATGTCGACACGCATAATGTCGAAACGTTCGACCTTATGTCAGTTCAATTCGAGTTAAGTTTAAATTACGTCATAACCGGTTTGGTCCTTTTCACTGAGGACTTAAAATATACAGTATGTATAGATTAGTCACTTGGTTGAAATATTAAATTTTTCATTTGAAATCTCGAATGCATGTACTGGAATAATGTCGACATTATTCATGTAATCTTTATATAATTCACCAAATCGATACTAATTATTATGTACACAAGTTTAATAATAATTAATACCATTGTTTAATACTTTGTCTAGCTCATAGACGTATATAGATGGACTTACTGCACTGCCTTATTTAAACAGCTGTTCGGTGGGCACATTTTGTCATACTTCCAGACTTTCACAAACTCGCAGACCTTTGTGACACGCTACCTTCTACCAGCTGTACGAGTATTTATCGATACAATGACGTCATTCTCGAAATACTGATAACCTTTAAAAAGGAACAAAAATGTAACGTTTCCTTACTGAAAACGCTGATCATACCAAAACAGGAATATTATTGTCTTAATTCTGGAAGTCTGCACGAATACTTTCAATGGTTTTGCCATTACGTGGTCGTTCATGGACCCAGGTACTCGCCAATATGCGTTGTTCAATCGTACAGTTGCTACTATCACACATTTCAAATGGGTCTGAAAGAAAAACGAAAATCAGTTGGTATTTTACCGGGATGACACAAGACATTGTGGACACTCTGTAGTAAATAGTATTTCTAGAAATATGTTCAAAGATAAGCTAAACAAGGTATTAAATGGTGGTTTTTAAAACGCAGGAGCAGAATATTTCGGTAAAATTACAGAATTCAGAAGCAGTTTGGACACAGTCCATAATTACTAAGTTAACCTAACCAACCTAATCTAGCTTAATCGCCTAATATTCAGTGGCCCTAAAACAGAATATTAGCAAATTAGGTTGGTTAAGTTACGTTCGGTTAGTAATTATGGAGAGTCTCCGAATGCGTCTGAATTCTAGAATTTTTTACAGAAATACTACCCGCCACGGATTTTAGTACGGCCCGTATTAAACTTAGATTTAAATAGTGCATTCGAAAAAGATTAACTAATTTCACTTTTTAATACTATTTTGGTATGCGAGTCAACCATTTTCTGTGCCAATAAAGTATACACTGCAATTTTTTTTTATTAAAAGAGAAAATTCCAGTGTATGATCACCATGACCTCAATAATATGATTTAAACGTGCTCTGAAATTTTGAAAAATTCATGCTAAAATATCTTCTGCAATTCATTTGTTACAGGATTAAGGTCGGGGGTTTAAAACACGTTTAAAGTAAATTATTGAGGTCGATGGTGATGAAATTGAAAATATATATTATTTTATAATGATAAACCATACTTTAACAGCATAAAAAATGGTTATATCACTCATACAGAAATAAATGTTGAGATAAAAATAGTCGGTCCTTCCTTAAGCGCTCTGCCATCGGCCTTATGACATCCGATCGACGAGTTATTACTACTGTAGGTTAGATTAGTTTTGTTGACGAAATGGGTAAGAGTCTTCCATTGTACATAATCGACATAAACTTGATAAGTCAGGCTACCTGATGGCGAAGAGCTTTTGTACTTAGTAGTCACCGTAAGGCATATGAATTTTGAATTCAGACCCTTCTCGGACACATGCATATAACAACTTCAAAATTAGAACCAAAAGCTGTCGTTTCTCAGAAACAAGAATAATTTCACGTTGAAACCGTAGTAATAGTCACCAAATGTCATTTAGATGTAATGCCAAATATTCAGTGGTCTTTAAAACTACACGTATAATTACAATCAATTTGTCTCTATAAGACGACCGCGTACTATTAAATTAGAAATCAGGATCTTGTTTCCACAAGAAATCTGAAGTGCTGATCATACCAAAACTGGAATACTGTTCAGGCTTCACATCTTTACTGGAGTTTTAACAACTGTTTAAAGCAGTATTTCAAATGGCGTCACTGAATCGACACATTTACTTTTTCTCGAACAGTTGGTAGAAGTTAGCAAATCAAAGGTTCGTGGGTCTATGAAAGCCCAGATGCACGGTCTGAAATTCCAGTTTACGTTTCAATAGTACCGTAGGTCTACCTATATATTGTTAAAATTACTGTCGCCTTCCTTTTCCACCATTTCTGAACCTCCACCACACATCGCCTGCAGACTATTTTCCGAAAACAAATGTTCGAAAACAATTATTCGAATAGCAATTGTTCGACATAACAAATATTCGAAGGAAAAGTTGTATTAATGTCCAAAATAAGAATAATACAGTTTAACTTCAATCTTTAAAGTGAGAGCACGTCAAGCACCCTTCATAGAATGGCCGAATTTGTGCCAAGTGAGAAAGGTATGACTAAATCGCTCTTATTCTACAGATGAGGAGGTGGAGTAGTTGTGTCCAGTAGTTCAAAGAAAAGGACACACATACTCAGGGGAGTAACATTTTAATACATTACTTTCATTGTGTTATTGTTGTTGCAGGTGGTGGTGCATATATGCCCAAAGACAGGCTCGCATATATAAATAAGATAGAGATTAAATTAAATAAATAAACGAGATAATAAAGACCCTTTCTAAACAAGGGGGAAAACTGAATAATAAGAACCAAAAACAAAGAAGAATCAAAAGAAGCGCAAGATCATCTATTGCAAAGAAGAGCTAAAGCATTATTTCTAAGGGGTACCTAGTCCGTGGTATTTAGGGGATAGCCGGCTGTTCTGGGTATTCACGGGGTGGGGGTACTTTCTTAAATACGGCGAGAATAAAGCGAGGAACATCTTAAATAAATTGAAGGTGAGAAATTATTCTACTTTTTATCACTGGTAGCAGAGCGTGGTTCGAATTCGACAACATGAGCAATAAAGACAGTGGAGACTGGAGGATGAGAAGAGGATGTCCACATTTCAACGGGAAGCAAGAAGAATTTAGAAGTTGGAGAGGGAGAGTAGAGGATTGGTTGATCGTGTGCGAAGAAGTGGTATACCCTGGTTTGGAAATAAGGATGAATTTAGGAGGGAAGGCATGGGAGGTGACCGAAGATATTAGTCGAGGAAGTCTTAAACAAGAAGGTGGTGCAGCAATTATTTTGTCAGTTCTGGATAAAGTGTATAAAAAGGAGACTTTGATGGAGAATTATGAAAATATGAAGAAGTATTTCAAGATCAAGAGGGAAGTGGGTGAAACGATGAAGGATTACATTTTCCGGTATGAAAAAAACGCGAAGGACTGTAAAACAACATTAGGTAGAGAGATGTTTGAAGGAGAAGTGAAGGGATTTCATGTGCTGGAACAAGCGAGCCTGTCTGAACAACAAAAACAATTAGTTTTATCAGCATGTGGAAAGGAGGAGATGAAATATGAAACGGTGACACGAATAATGAGGAGGATATTTGAAACCTTGGAGGAGGAAGCAAAAGGAGAGGAGTGGTTGGAACATGACCAGATGAATCGTGGATATGGTGGAGGAAGAGGATTAAACAATAGAGGTGGAGGTCGATGGAGAGGAAATTGGAGCAGGAAAGGAGCCGGAAGAAGAAACCCGATGAACCAACAGGGAAAGGTAACAACATGTACAATCTGCAAATCCGAATGGCATTGGGCCTATGATTGTCCAAAGCATTATAAAAACAAAGGGATGGTTAGTCGATCTGATAATGATAAAGAGAAGAAACAGGAGGAGGAGAAAGAAGAGAAGATTTACGTGAGTGGGTCATAACTGAGGAAGAAGAATGGGGAGATATTGAAGCTATTTTAGACACTGGATGCAAATCAACAGTATGTGGAGAACTATGACTATCAAAGATAGTGATGGAGTTGGATAAGGAGGAGCTTAAGAGAATGAGGGCAAAGACTGTAACATCAAAAAAGGTCTTTACCTTTGGGAAGACGAGCTTCCCATCAAGAGGCATCATGGAAATTCCTGTCAATATAGGAGGACAAAAAGTGTATATAAAAACGGAAATACTGAAAGGAGATGTGCCCTGGTTAATAGGGAAGGAAACTATGTGTAAAATGGATATGAAGGTATGCATGAAGGAGGAAAAGGTGGTGATAGGAGATATGAATAACGTAGAAGTGACGCTTAAAGAAGATAGAAGAGGACACCTGAGAATTGGTTTGATACCACAAAGGAGAAGAGAAGAAGTGTGGACAGAAGGATGGAAAGAAAAAGGAGATAAGGAGATTGGTGCAGCCATAAGAAAGTTACATCTACAATTCGGACACGCTAGTGGAGAGAGAATTTGGAGGTTGACGGAGGATGCTGGATGGAGTGAGGGACTGGAGGAAGAGCAGAAAAAGAAGATGAAAAACAGATTATTGGAACAACTAACTGAGTGCGATATTTGTAAGAGATATAAGAAGAATCCACCAAAGCCAGTAGTGGGTTTGAGTTGGAGTAAACAATTTAATGAGGTGGTAGCCCTTGATCTGGGAGAACTTGAGGGACGAAGATTCTTAGTAATGGTAGATATGGCGACAAGATATTGTCAAGCCAGGTGGATAAAGGACAAGACACCAGAGACTGTGATGAATGGAATGATGGAGGGATGGTTGACTATTTTCGGAACACCGGCAAAAATACTGACTGACAATGGAGGTGAATTTCAAAACGAAAAAATGAGAATTATGTGTGAAAAATGGCAGATAAAAATGATGACTACACCAGCAGAAAGTCCATGGAGCAATGGACTGTGTGAAAAGACTGTCGGATTACTGAAGGAGAGTTTGAGGAAGATGGCGGAAGAAGTAAACATTAAGATTGCTCTAGGATGGGTGGTGTTGGCAAAGAATTGTCTGAGTAATTATGGTGGTTTTTCGCCAAACCAATTAGTGTTTGGGCATAATCCGATACACCCGAACCTTCTGAATGATGGCTTCAGCATTGGTGGTGTTGTAGAAGGAAATGAAGAACAGATGGTGAGGGAAAATCTACAAGCGATGCATAAGGCAAGAGAAATATTCATTAAGAATGAATCTTGTTTAAAAATAAGGACTGCTCTGAGGAAAAATATAAGGGTACATAAGATAGAAGATGTGATTATCAATGATGAGGTCTACTACAAAAGAGAAAATGAAAAAGAGTGGAGAGGACCAGCAAAGGTAATTGGCGTAGATGGGAAAACTGTGATTGTGAAGCATGGGGATTCATTAAGGCAAGTGGCGCGAGTGCATATCACGAGTGCATATCACTCGGATTCAAGGAACAAATGAAGTCATGAAAGAAGAGAGAGAAAGAGGTAATGAAAAGGAAGAGGAGATCGATAACAACAACTTTGACAGAGAAGAAAGGGACATGGTTATGGTGAGAAGAGATGGAGGAGATCCAGTGTGATGATGATGAGGCGATGGAAGATGAAGAGGAATCAGAAGATGAGGTAGAAGATGAGGAAGATGAACGTGAGGAGGAGGTAGAGAGAGAGATTATACCTAAGTTGAAAAAAGGAGATAGAGTCAGGGCCCGGCATAAGGAAACAGGCGAACGAGAAGAATGGAAGATTTTGGGTTTAGCTGGAAAAAGATCGAGTAAAAAGTGGGGAGACAGCTACAATATACAAGAAATAAATACCGGCAGGAAAGATTGGATTGATTTAAGAGAGTACGAAGAGATAAGGAAGATAGATGACGAGGAGGAAGTCCTGCTCGGTTTTGAGGATGAAAAGGTAGAGGAAGCCAAACGAAAGGAATTACAAAGCTGGCTAGATAACGAAGTGTATGAAGAAGTAGAAGATGTTGGTCAGAAAAGTGTGTCCACAAGGTGGGTGGTGACTGAAAAAGTGAAAGCAGGTAAAAGGATTTGTAAAGCAAGATTGGTGGCGAGAGGATTCGAGGAAGAAATGGAAGACTGGGAAAAAGATGCACCCACTTGTAACCCAGAAACTTTAAAATTGTGTCTATGCATAATTAATCAGAAGGGATGGAAGTGTCATACTTTAGATATTGCAACTGCATATTTACAAGGAGAAAGAATACAGAGAGTAGTGTATGTCAAACCACCCAGTGAAGTAGAAAGTGGTGTTCTATGGCAGTTGAAGAAAGCAGTTTACGGACTTAAAGATGCGGCAAAAGCATGGTATATGAAGGTGGTGAAGGTGGTGGTGGAGCTTGGAGGAGTTAAAAGCAAACTGGAACCAAACATGTTTTATTGGAAAGATGATCAAGGAAGTGTAAGTGGAGTCCTATGTGCACATGTAGACGATTTTTGTTACGGAGGAGATGATAATTTTCTTAAGACAGTTATTACGAAGATGAAAGAAAAATTGAAGGTGGGAGATCAAGGAAGGCAGAATTTCAAGTATATAGGAGTTCACGTAAGACAACAAGAAAAGAGAATACTCATTGAGCAAAGGAAATACATCGAGAGTATACAAGAACCCGAAGGGAAGCTTTATCAAGGTCTTAGAGTCCTAAAAAGGAAAGAGTTGACTCTCTATCGATCAATTGTGGGACAACTGAATTGGATATCACAACATATCTTACCCGAAATAGCTTATGATGTAAGTGATCTAAGTAGAGCGTTTAAAGAGGGAACGACACAGGATATGAGAAAATTAATAAAAATCGTGAAGAAGGCAAAAAGATCAAGGGGAGAAATCGTCCTAGAAAAATTGGATGAAGAAAAATATTTTGGGAAATATATGCAGATGCCTCGTTTGGAAATGTGGAGAACGAACAAACTCAAATCGGATACATAATATCATTAGCAGATGATATGGGAAGAAAATGTCCAATATGGTGGAAGTCGAGGAAGGCAAAAAGAGTGGCAAAAGCTACAATTGAAGCTGAGGCACTGAGTGTTGGAGAGGCTATTGAGGGAGGAATTTACTACAATCAACTATGGAAGGAGATAGTGGGGGGCAGAAAGATTGAAATAAGAGTGAAAACTGACAGCAAAACACTAATGAAGGCGATAAAATCAAACACTGGTGTCAGTAGTAAACGGCTGAGAATTGATATAGCTGCAATTAAAGAAACTTTGGAGAGTGGTGAAGTGACAGAGGTGGAGTGGGTGCGAGGTCTGGAGCAGGTGGCGGATGTGTTGACCAAGAGAGGAGTCGCCGAAGAAAATATAAGAAGATACGTGGGAGGAGAGAGTTTGAAAAAAAACTGAAGGAGGAAGAGAAGAGGATAAGAGTGACTAAATCGCTCTTATTCTACAGATGAGGAGGTGGAGTTGTGTCCAGTAGTTCAAAGAAAAGGACACACATACTCAGGGGAGTAATAAATTTTAATACATTACTTTCATTGTTTATTGTTGTTACAGGTGGTGGTGCATATATGCCCAAAGACAGGCTCGCATATATAAATAAGATAGAGATTAAATTGAATAAATAAACGAGATAATAAAGACCCTTTCTAAACAAGGGGGAAAACTGAATAATAAGAACAAAACAAAGAAGAATCAAAAGAAGCGCAAGATCATCTATTGCAAAGAAGAGCTAAAGCATTATTTCTAAGGGGTACCTAGACCGTGGTATTTAGGGGATAGCCGGCTGTTCTGGGTATTCACGGGGTGGGGGTACTTTCTTAGATACGGCTGAGAATAAAGCGAGGAACATCTTAAATAAATTGAAGGTGAGAAATTATTCTACTTTTTATCAAGGTAAACCAATGCTCTTAGTAAATGGATTTTTATACGTAAAAGACAAGCAAGTGGCAACAAAAGTTTACTGGAAATGCCAGCATTTTGCAAAGTACTGTAGAAGCCGTGCCATAACAATTGATGACGAAGTAACCAAAGTTTCATGTGAGCATAATCATGCAAGTGATCCCGCAAGTGTTGAAGTCCGTAAACTTTTAGAGAAAATTAAGAATGACGCGAAAAGTACACGTGATTCTCCACATTATTTTATTTTTTTATTTCTTACCAAAATATTTTTTATCCTTTTTTAAACAAACTTTAATGTTTTAAAATAGATCTAAATATTCTATTTGATTTTTTAAATAAATAAAATTACCTTTAAGTAACGTATCTGCTTGTATTTATATTTTATTGAATAAGATTTTGAAGCTCATTCCTTTTTTTTTTATTTCCCCGACAACTTTTCTTTCGAACATTTGTTATGTCGAGTAATTGTTACTTCGAATAATTGTTATTCGAACAATTGCTAGTCAAACAATTGCTAGTCAAACAATTGCTTTCGAACAATTGCTTTCGAACAATTGCTTTCGAACAATTGCTTTCGAACAATTGACACCAAATCACCCGACACATGATAATAAAAACCCACTCTAATAGACAGTTTATTTCCACAACAGTTTCGATGCCCACTGGCATCCTCTTCGTTTTTCTGTATCCACCCGAAGAGGATGCCAGTGGGCATCGAAACTGTTGTGGAAATAAACTCTGTCTATTAGAGTGGGTTTTTATTATCATATTTTGACCTTCACGGAGAAAAAAGAAGTTTTTGCCCCCACCACACACCTTGCCACTGTTCTACTCTCGGTCACTGAGATTTAAACTCTCTTACTTTGCTTCGAAGAAATAAATAATGACAAAAATTACCTTTTGGATGCCATTTTCTGTCCATGCTTGAAAACTTTTCACTGAAATATAAGAGTTGGTTTATCATCATTTTTTTGTTTCAGGTACAGTCGACACCGAATCTTAACCCTTTCTGAACGACTCGCGACACGTAATTTTCTTTCATAATGACATCATCAACTCCCAGTCCATACTTCGAATATCAAAGAAGCAGCTTTGCAGCGTACTACGAGAAATATTTGCTTCTAAATAACCAACATTAGTCGTCCTGAACACATACTCGTCATCGTAGTGCGTCACGGGAGTAACCATGACGAACGCGTACTCGTCATCGTGGTGAAGGGGTTAAGAAAAATTATTCTATCGAAGAATCTGTTCAGAACCTAATTTCAATCATCGACAATTTGTCTATTAAAGATAGAAGTAAATATTTAGATTTGGCAGGAAAAGAAATTCCATTTTGAATTAAACTATTTATAAACACATTTGTATACCATTTAGATGAAGAGACAATTGAAGGAGTAACACTAAAATATTCATTACAGTTTCCATACCAGAAACATTTGGGTATATATCTATCATTTTCGTATGTACAGTCCATTCAAAAAGCCTTGTCGCGAAACTAGACTTTTTTGACCAACTGTACTTTAATAATATTTAATAATCTTTAATATTTTATAACAAATTCATACTTAAGATTACTAAAATATACAAAAAGGAAATGATTTCATTATTACCTCTAAATTTATGCAAATATTTTTTCCTCCCTCCTCTTCTTGGTCATAACTGTTCCTGGTTTATGTTGTGCATCAGGATGATTGGCCAACTCCGGAGGCAATGTAGAGACAGGAGAACTGAGCATTAACTGCTTCAGATCGTAAAACAAATGAGAGTCATCTTTAGTGAGGAAAGAGATGGCTTTTCCATGCTTCCCAGCACGCCCAGTTCGCCCTATTCTGTGCGTATAATCTTCTATGTTCTTCGCCATATCATAATTAATAACGAGAGAGACGTCTTTAATGTCAATACCACGTCCAGCCACGTCAGTTGCCACGAGAATATCCTTCGCGCCGGACTTGAGGTTGGCAAGAGCGTGTTCTCTCTGTTCTTGACCCTTTCCTCCGTGCAAAGTGGTTGCGTTGTGGCCCAACTTCTCAAGCCCTCGAGCTAACACATCGGCACCTTTCTTCTGGTTGACGAAAATAAGCACAGGAGGAGTAATTCCTTTGTTGAGAATGTTGAGCAACTTCTTTCTCTTTTCTTGTTCAGAGACCATGTAAACTACTTGTTCTACTCTCTCCACGGGTTTCCCCACCGAACCTATATATACATAAGCGGGTCTTCTCAAGTACTGTCGAGCCATTCTTTCGACAGCTGAAGGCATCGTTGCTGTAAACATGACAGTTTGTCGGAATTTATGTTTAGATAGAAAATTTTGCAGTAGTTTATTTTCGTCTTCCGCATCATCATTATCTGGTTTCTCATTTGTCACAGGCATAAATTTCAAGATTTTCTGCACATCAGGTTCAAAACCCATGTCAATCATTTTATCGGCTTCATCAAAGACGATGTACGTACACTGATTGAGAACGAGGTATCTATTTTCAAGAACGTCAACCAATCGTCCAGGAGTAGCAATGACAATCTCGCAACCCATTCGCAATTTCATTCCTTGCTCTTCCCTCGAAAGACCGCCTATTACAGCTACGGTTCTGATTCCTAACGGTTCTCCAAACGTTTTTGTTTCCTCTTCAATCTGTTGTGCAAGCTCACGCGTGGGCGCGAGAACCATGGCGTAAGGACCTTGGTCAGCATCTTCGAGACGTGCTATCTTTGGTAAAGACTGAATCCAGACGAGTAAAGGAATAAGGAAAGCGAGAGTTTTACCGGAACCAGTTTCAGCAACTCCGATAATATCTCTATTTTGGAACCCAATGGGAATGGCCTGCCTTTGAATCGGAGTAGGGTCGGTGTATCCTACGCTATAAATGACATCTAAAATTTCCTTTTTAATACTACTCTCCACCCAGCTTCTAATAGGATTAGGAATTCTTCCTCCCTTGATAGAAATGTTGTAATCCTCCCTGAAGATCCTCCAATCTCTCTCCGTCATTTCTTCAATGGACTTATCGCTCCAGTGGCGATCGTCCCACTTCTGTTTATCTTCTTTCTTCTGCTCCTTCCTCATGCGTACCACTTCTTGATCTTTCTCCGCTTGAGTTCGCCTTTGCTCCATAAAGCTACCGTAAAACTTGGCTTGATTCTTTTTCTGTTCTTTAATATCCAGGCCTCCGAAGTGGCCTCGACCGTAGAAGTGAACTTGGTGCTTGTTGATATACAGTTCGTTGTAATCAACGGATGTATCCTCGCTCGCATCCCAATCGAACACGAACTTCCGATCGTTTAATCGCCTTACCTTCTTCTTCCTTTTAACGATACCTAAATATCGCTCATTAATGGCGTCTCTCTCCAGGTGCTTCCGCTTTTCGTTTTCAACATCTTCCTTGCTCTCCTTCTCTCGCTCCCTGCGATGTCTCTCCCTCTCTCTCTCTCGATCTCTAGGGTCTTCCTTCCTCAGGGCGTCGTCCAATTCCTTCCGCCCCTCGTAATACATTCTTTCTCGCATCTGTCTCTCCTCTTCCTGCTTCTTCCTTATCGACTCAACCTACAGATAAACTGCATTGTAAAAGTTAGCTATAGTTAAAAATTCCAGTGAACTAAATTAACTAATGAAGACAGTGAAGACCTAACGAACAAGAGCTATATTGGAACGACATCATTGTCCTTTCCTGTATTTCCGACCTTGACCTTTGGTGCAAGAATCTGATTCTTGCTTGTGACACACCGTCTTGCGATGATACACAGTATGAAATTTCATCATTTTTATTTTGGGCGGCTCAAAAGTTATGACGCAGACACGAGAAGCTCCATTCAACCTTTGGCCTCTATTTGTGACCCTGACTTTCGATGTGGGGATCCGATTCTTGCTCATGACACATCGTATTGCGATGGTCCATGTGCGCGCGTATTAAGTTTCACCAATTTATGTTGCATGGTTGAAAACTTACGGCATGGACATCCACTTGCCCTATATTTGTGATCTTGATCTTTGATGCGGGAACTGATTCTTGCTCATGACACAGTCTTGATAGATAGATAGATAGATAGATAGATAGATAGATAGATAGATAGATAGATAGATAGATAGATAGATAGATAGGCCCCCTCCAAACCTATTAGGTCAGGGACATAATGAACTAATTGAATTTTATTTATGAAGAAAAGTGTGACATTTTTGGTTGTTCCACAATTATAAAACAGGTTGTCCTACTCTAGTAAAAACTACTACTACTGCGGGTACCAAACTACAGAAATTAGGTAACAAAAAAAAAAAAAACAAAAAAAAAACACTTGCTTAACACTAATAATTAAAAATATGGATGAATTTCTTAAGTTCAGGTAGTTATTTCTAAAACTATAAACTGATCCCTTTGAATCTTTGTGTGTAATTGATTTGAGTGTTCTCAGTCCCGACTGAAGCGTCATGCCCATCCCGTGAAAAAGGGGTTCCTACATTACCTTATGTATGTACAGGGTGTTTCATAAGTCCCCTTACCCCTGAACATTTTCCTACTAGAATATGGTGAAGGTAAAGGGACTTGTGGAACACCCTGTACAAAATTAAAAAACGACAACAAATAGTACTTCACCTGGTCTTGCCTTTTGCGAAGTGCTTCCGCGGCTCTTTCTTCCTTACTTAAAAACTTTGGTTTGCTTAGCGCAATTTCCTCTTCTCGTTTCCTCGTTACCATTTCTTCGAGAGAGAGAGGCTCCTTCTTCATTTTCTTCTCTTCTTCCGCAGTTTCTTCTTCGAGTAATTTTCTCTCTCTTTTACCCTAAAATGTAACGATGCGGTTATTTAACCTCCTTCGCAACGGCTAAGTCATACGACGACGGGGACCTACTGTTTTACGCGCGATGCGAATCGCTCGCGGGTCGCTACACAGTCTGGACGCGGAGGACGGTCTCCCATCCAATTACTGTCCGACCCAATGTCGCTTAACTTCGTTGATCAACGGGAAGCGGTGTTACGACATTCGCTACGACTTTCACCCAAAATCAAACATTAGTTATAAAAGTAAAGTTAAAAAAAATGTCACCAGTTTGGAGGATTATTTTAGTTTTTTAAATGGTAGAAGGCTCTTTGAGGGTTTCCGCTTTACAGGCCCTTTCGTAAATTACAATTTTGAAGTAAACAGGAGAGACACGAGCGCTAGTAACGCTCTTTAGTTTCGTGTTCCTTCTTCCTATCAAAATTAAGTGTTTAAAATCAGTGGTGAACCATTCCGTTACTTCTCCAATAAAATTTGTGAATGTGCCAAGATTACGCCGTCACAATCTCATCAGATAAACTGCGATACTTAACTAATAATATTACATAAAGAATATCTTCAAAATTTCCTAGCGACATCCGGCACTACCTTCATAGTCCTATGAGGTGGCAAACAGACTTTGAAATAACGGCCATACGAACGAACGAGTGACTTAACCGCATAAATTGTTCAAAATGTCTTCTAAAGGCGAGGTAAACGTCCAGAAATCTGAAATGAAGGACCTAGCAAATAAATATAATTCCCTCTTTAACTTAGTACACAAAAGTAATAGTGTAATCAAAGACCATGAGGCAGTAATAAAAGTTGCGCAACATAATAACGAATTGTTAAAGAGGGACAATGCACAACTGAAATACAGAGCTCAAAAAACGCATTCAGTATGCGCACGATGAGATAGAGGATCTTAACTCTAGCCTAAACTCGCTTACTAAAAACAATCGAAGTATGGAGGCGATAAAAACCGAGCGAGATTCAATTAGGAACAAATTAAACGGCTCAGACGATAATTCACGTGCCAATAACTTAATCCTAATGGGGATACCCGAAATGAATAGAGAAACGAACGGTGAAGTTAAAAAAAAGGTGGAGGAAAATAATAAAAGATACACTGAATTTGGGGAATATCAAGATCAAAAGTGCCTATCGATTAAAGAAACAAATTCCACCACAAAAAGCAAATTCTAGAGTTAAAAACCCGACTGAATCTAAGAGGTCTACGGCAGCTATAAAAGTACTGTAATATGCGAGGATGAAACTCACTGAGATTTAATACTCAAAAACGGAAGAAAGCCAAAAGGATCAAAAATCTTCGTCAAGGACGATTATGTGAAGAAACGCGTAAAATTTGTAAAGAAAGGTTTCCTAAAACTCAGAGAAGCGAGAAGACTCGGGAAAGTTGCCCACTTCCTTGGAGCGAAATTAATTATTAAAGAGAAAGAGAGAGAGAGAGAGAGAGAGAGAGAGAGACTTCCAACGCGGAATATTTCGATCAAAGGAGTTCACAATGTTAGTGAAAGAACATTCGAAGCTATGAGAACTACGAAAAAGCCAGCCGAGAGTCGGCACACACTAGGCGGTAACACCTTAATAGTGACCTTATTCTCGTATTCTGAATTCGATTAAATTGTTTGAGAACTACTGTTAAAATGGCTTTCAACGATAAAGACTCATAATATACAGTATGTGCCGATATTAATCATTTCAATTCATTAACAAAAAATTCTATATTCAGTATAGAGATTCTAAAACAGGAATCTGGTGTTGGCAATTGCATGGCCTCATCGATGGATGAGTGTAATGCCTCTGTATTACAAAAAGATCTTTATAAAAATCTTTCAGTGCTAAATCTAAATATTCGAAGCTTACCTAGAAACTATAACTACTTATTGAAACTTTTGAAAATCTTTAGTCAAATTTAGTGTTATAATTCTCACTGAAACCTGGTTCAATAGTATTAAAAACCTGTATAATATAGATTACGTTGCTTATCATGTTTATACTTTAAGAGAGGATCAGGTTGGGGGGAGGGGGTATCTCTGTGTACGTGCATAAAACTTACGATTCTAACAAAGTATTTTCTGTATGTAATAGTGATATGATACTGAAAATCTGATTGTTAATATATAGGTTGTATAGGTCTAGTAGGAAAATTTGTAAGGTAGGGTGGATGTGCTGGATCATGCTGTACGGGATACCGTCCGGGCCGGGACAAGGGGATCGTCGAGAGGCCAGAGCCGCCTGTAGTTCACGCATGGTGAACAACCGGTTGTAGGTGCTGTCTAGGAACGGTGAAGAAGAGCTATTGTTAGGGGCGGGTACGAGGAAACTAACTGCGGAGGAAGAAACGGCGGCGAAGGTAGAAGCTAGGTGGTTTGCCACCGATTTGGGCTCGTATAGGAGTCCGTCGTTAGTCCGGAGGACCAGGGGTCGGGAGGGGACATGTCGCCTCTCGACACCCGGTACCTTCTTCCAGATGGTAGCCGAAGGTGTGGTGGTGGTGACGCCGGACACAAAGGCACGCCAAGAAGCTCGGCACGCTGTCTTCATTGTACGGCGGGCGATGGCCCTGGCCCGCTGCATCTCCGTGCGATGGATGGGGAGTAGCCTTCTTGGCGCGTACTGCCTCCGTGCACTCTGGGGTCCACCAAGGTACCCGTCGAGTGCGGGGGTAGGCAGAGGATCGTGGGATGTTAGTGCACGCAGCCGCTACAACGATTGACTCGAAGTATGCGATGCACTCGTCGGAGGATGGGAAGTGGGCAGTCGTAAGGGTTGTATATGTATCGTCGTGGAAGCGGGACCAATTAGCTTTGGCAGTAATCCATTTTTCCGGTACCTGAACAGTCTGGTCGGGCCAATTGAACGTGAGTTGAACAGGGAAATGGTCACTTCCATAGTCCTCTTGGAGGACTTGCCATGTGAAATCTAGGAGGGCATCGGTCGAAACCAACGACAGGTCTATA
Organism: Bathynomus jamesi; assembly: GCA_023014485.1. NCBI lineage: Eukaryota > Metazoa > Arthropoda > Malacostraca > Isopoda > Cirolanidae > Bathynomus > Bathynomus jamesi. The sequence continues at coordinate 1,136,180 of JAJOZX010000436.1, forward strand.
CAGAATGGAGTGCAGGTGGCGGCATGGTAGAATGTAGGAGAGCCATCGTTGAGGCACTCGAAGGAGCTCGGTTGTGATAGTAATCAGGGTCGGGGCCATATAGGTGGAGTGTGTGTCTCCCCACAAGGGGTGGCGACTATTGAAATCGCCCAGTAATAGAAAGGGCCTGGGGAGTTGTTGTACCATCTCCACCAGGTCATCGCGGGAGACTCGAGTGTTGGGAGGGAGGTATATTGAACAGACGGTGTACTGTCTAGCCACGGAGAGCCGGGTAGCAATCACCTGTAACGGGGATCGGATAGAGAGATTGTGGAAGGGGACTGCGTGGCGTATGAAAATGGCAGCCCCCCTTTGAGTGCGGGTAGGAGACGGAGTGGTGATGTAGGAATATCCAGTAGGGCAGGACATGGGCCTGGTCCCCAGGATTAGTTCCTGGGGACACACACCGGACAGGAAGTGACAATCAAGGAATTAAGGCCTTCGTAGTTCGCGAATATTCCTCTGCAGTTCCAGTGTACTATCGTAGTTTTTGGGGGATCCATTATTTGATGAAGGAGGATGGGTAAAGATGTAGGTCCTAGGAGGTTGGAGTCTGAAGGGAGATCTGGGATTCGCGAAGGCGAAGGATAGGTCAGGAGCATGGCTGGCTATCTGTTGTTCGCCAGAGAAGGAATCGGTCGGCCAGTCGACCTCCGCGGAGATTGCGAGGTCGAGTCGGCCGAGCGAGACCGAAGGCGTGGATCACAGCAGCTAGGAGAACGTCGTGGGCTCAGAGGGTGAGAAGTTTCTTGGTGGGCTTCTTTGTTCGGGCCAGGAGGGGGGCGCTTTATTTTCCAAAGTGGCACCTCCCCACCTGTCTGGGGTCTCACAGCGGACCCTGGGTGGCGATAGGGGGTACCAGAAGGACCGGGCAGGTGGGACGGAGGACGTGCTCAGGGTGGCTAACAGGGGGGGCCGGGGATGTTGGGGGGGGACAGGTTGTGTTGGGGTGGAAGGAGATGAACCAGTGTTCTTGTGGAGGGGTGAAAAAAATGGCACCAAGAGGCAAGGGCAGATCCATAAGACTCATGGTCGCGGCCGACCTCCCCTCGGCCACACCATGTAGCTGCGCCAGAGCCGCATCCACTGGATCCTCGGGGTAGAGGATGTTGTTCAGCTTGGATCTCGTTGTTGGAGGCGGGTCATGTAATTCGACAACTATTGTCAGAGTCTGTGGGGGGTAGATTGGTGGGACTTCTGCGGTGGGGTGATATGGTCCTCGTAGTAGATGAAGTGGGCGGTGTGAGGGTCCGAGCCGTCTTCTTAGATCTAGGGGAAGAGGGAGAGACATGTTGAAAGGCCGGGGGGTCTGGCGACTCGCTCCGGCGTCTCCGCCTCGTCGGCTTGCTCCAGGCGTTAAGTTCGGGTGTGTGCAGAGTGTGCTGGGAGGGCAGGGTTCGAAGTGGATGGGACCTGGGTGTCCTGGGAAATCTGTGGCAGGTGAGGTGCGTGAAGAGAAGGGATGGTGGGGGGGGACAGGAGGTCGTTGGGTCCTGCGAGGACTCCCTTTGGGAGGGATGAGGAGCAGTGGTCGAGGGGGGTTTGAGCGGCAGGCCATGGCGGCGTGCCGAGAGGACAGAGCCGAGGGCAGCGACGTAAGATACCCCCGGCCTCACCTCCCGACTCTGCACCCTGTCTCGCGCCTCTCGGAGGTTAAGGAAGTCCGCTACCTGCAGGCCTCGGACCTCCTCCTCGAGCCTGAAGAACAGGCATTCGTGGGATGAAGAGGAGTGTGCGCCTTGACAATTTGAGCATTTGGGTGTGTTGGGGCACTTGTCTGGGTGAGCGATTTGTCCACAACGCACACACAGTTGGTGCGACTGCCGGCAAACTGAGCTAGCGTGTCCAAACTTGTTGCATTTAAAGCAACGGATCGGGTCTGGGATGTATGGGCGGACAATAAACTCGCATGACGTGCGGTCTACCATACCCCATACAATACGGTCGGGAGGGACTAAGGTATTGAAGGTAAGAAGTAGGCGCGAGGTGGAGGAAGGCGTGCCTCCCTGTCGGGATGTGAAGCGATGGATCTTAGTGACACCCTGGGGTGCGAGGTCCTCCAAGAGCTCGTTCACTGTGATCGATAATAAGCGGGTGGCGTAAATAGTGCCCTGACTCTGGTTCAGGCGAGGGTGTGGGGAGACGGACACCGAGCATCCAAGGACCTCAGTGAGTGAGAGTAGGGCTTTCGTTTCTGCGTCTGAGCGTGATTTTATGAGGAGGGAGCCATCCCTCTGTGGTCGCAATCATAGCGGCTGGAGTCGCTGCGGGCTCGGATCGCCTGAAACGTCCGTTCAGAGTTGGTCGGAAGGGACTCAGAGGTAGGCCAGATCACTAGGAATTTGTAGATATTTGGAAGGGATAGGGAGGCTGTAGAATAGAAGTGGACTGGGATATCCAATGGTCGATAGGATGGACGCGTGAATGCCGACTTCCCCGTCCGCCGTGGGGCTCTCTCCGTGGGGAGGCGGGCCGACGGCGGGTGAGGGGGGCATACGGGGAGAAGAAGCCGGGTTTTGAAGGCAAGTCTTGGGCGGAACCGGACTTGCCCGAAGGCGGCTGAGGTGGTCAGGGGCGAGGACCTGCTCCAGAGGATGTATGTCCAAGGGCATGTTCAAGGTACAGGCTGGGGTCGGTAACGGAAGAGGAGAGTGCAAGTGTTCCGCTGCTGGAGGAGGGGCGACCTCCTCAAGACGTGGTCTTCCAGTGGTAGAGGACTCGGGGGGCCTGGTTGCCCACCACCCGAGTTCTAGGACAAGAAGTAATAGTTTCCATACGTTATTAATTTTGTAGAACACGGACCCAGGGGACGCGAGAAACTGCCTACCGGTGAGAAAGGGAGGTCGAGCGCAAACCGCAGGGGACGGGGTACCTCGTCCCCAGGGGACACACCGTCGGTTTAAAAACGGGGCCCCGTGATGCGAAAGTTTGTCCCCAAATGGCGCAAAGACCCCAGCCCCCCAATCCCACCGGCCCGGACACCCAATCATCCAACACAGTGACGCCCTAAGGGCGTTACCTTTGGACGACAGCACTGGAGACCCGTAATGGGAGCCAAAGACTTTAATGGCACTTAGCCCATCTTCCCAGTAGCCTGTCCGGCATGGGTAACCCTTCCGGGGCTAAGTCCCCGCCGACGTAGCCCACTGGGTCAACACGGTAGCCCACCTACCACGACAAAGGGGCCACAGGCGGGGGGACTTCTGCAATAATAAAACAGAAATGGCTATTTTAAATCTCATGGAAAATGCAATATAGCTAAAGAGAACAAAGAAATAATGATATCAATATTTATGGATTTGAGTAAGGCGTTTGATGTAATGGACTATAATACTTAAATTATATTGTTACAGCTTTAGAGGAGCAATCAGTGATTGGTTTAAAAGTTATTTGTCCAACAGATATCATTTTCTATCAGTAAATAAGGTTTGCTCAACTAAAAGTGCTTGTCAAACATGGTGTGCCACAGGGCTCAGTTTTGGGTCCACTGTTATTTTTATTATACTGGGTGATCCAGATAAATGGGACCCATAAAAAAAAGCCAAATATTCTTAATATTTAATTCCTTTCATAAAAACTATATATCATTCGAAAGAGTAGAGTTACAAGTTTATTATGAAATATTTATTTTTTTAAAATGACTCCTTTCAAATGTGCTCCATTAGTTGCCAAGCATTCCAGTGTTCTCGCTTGTAAGTTCTGCATCACTTTTGCAAGAGTGTGCGGTGGTATGGCCTGTATCTCATTTGTGATGGCGGCCTTCAATTCTTGCAAGGTCGTTGGGTTATTTCTGTAGACCCTACTCTTTAAATATCCCCAGAGATAATAATCTAAGGGAGAAAAATCTGGAGACCTTGCGGGCCATTCAACGTCTCCAAATCTTGAGATTAACTCGCCTGGAAACGTTTGACGCAAAACTGCCATGCAGTTCCTCGTGGTATGGCAGGTAGCTCCGTCTTGTTGGAACCAGTGGTTTTCTAGACAAAGATCTCTTAATTTAGGAATAAGGAAATCGGTCAACATTTTTTCGTAGCGATCACCATTTACAGTGACCGTGTTTCCGGTGGAATCCTCAAAAAAGTACGGCCCTATGATCTGAGATGCAGTAAGACCACACCAAACAGTTACACGCTGACTATGCAACGGGACTTCGGTAATATTCAATGGATTTTCTGTTGCCCAGAAACGACAATTTTGTTTGTTTACAGTTCCATTCAAGTGAAAATGGGCTTCGTCTGACATAATCAAAGTTGCTAGAAAATTGGTGGTGTCATTTACCTTCTGTTGGATCCATTGACAGAATTGTCGTCTTCGTGCGAAATCTCCATCGTTTAGTTGTTGCACTGTTTGAATTTTATATGGAAAGAGCATTAAATTTTGCTTGAATATACGGTGTGTTGTTCCATATCCAACTCCTAACAGCTGAGAAGCACGTCTGATGCTTATGTTAGGATTATCCTGTGCAATTTCATGAGTTCTGTTAATGATCTCGTCTATCCTTGCTGTGCGCACCCTTCCAGTTGGTTTTCTTTTTCCAATGCTGCCAGTTAGGGAAAAATTTCTGACACACCGACGGATTACTTTCTTAGGTGATTTTGACATCTGAAAATTTGTCTTAAAAGATCTTTGAGCTGAAACTACACTTCTTCCATGCTCATAATATTGCTCAGTTATGAAACGCAGCTGTTCCACAGTCCATGCAGTCATCTTGAAGGGTTAGTTCTAACTCTTTTATTTTGTTTTGTATCTTATCTTGTCTTGTATTGTCAAAACCTATACAATCCTGTACAAACTTGTAACTATCCTCTTTCGAATGATGCGTATGATTTTATAAAAGGACTTATACTTTAAGAGTTACAGGGGTTTCTTTTGGGTCCCATTTCTCTGGATCACCCTTTATATAAATGACTTTCAACATTCATCTGATATACTTAACTTCATAATGTTTGCAGATGATACAACTGTGTCTTTTTCTTGCAAAGATGTTAATTCAACTAAGAATATCTTTAAATTAGAATTTATCAGTGTGAAGAAATGGTTGATTACCAATAAACTTCCTAAATACCAGTAAAACAAATTTCATGATTTTTACTAATAAAAGAAATGTGTATCTTGATGAACTCACTGCAAAGGAGTGTACTGTAACAAAATTTCTTGGTGTAATGCTAGATAAGAATTTGCAATGGAGTGATCATGTAAATTATAGCGCAAAAAAGATTTCAAGGAACGTTGCTATAGTATCAGGTCATCCCATAAGTAATGTCGTTTTTTACAATAGATTAAGTTTAAACTAGTCCTACTCAGTTTAAGCATAAATTTTCCGAAGGTTATATCTAAGAGGAGATCTATCGTGTTTCGCTACATACTTCACAGACCTTGACCAGTGAAGACGTGTGTTTTGCTTTATGTGAACTCCTCGTAAACATGGCAGTATCAGAAGAGCATATCAGGCATATAATGCTTTACGAGTTCAAAAAAGGGAATAGTGCTACTGAAGCAACGCGAAACATTCAGGATGTTTATGGCAACGATATTCTGTATGTGAGGAAATGTCAAAGATGGTTTCAAAAGTTTAGGAATGGTGACTGCTGTTTGAGAGATGCAGCACGCTCTGGACACCATGCTGAGTTTGATGATGACCTACTGTTAGCCGCACCTTGAAGAAGACTGTTCAACAACTGTCGAAGAATTGGCCCAGAAACTCAATTCATCCCCATCCACCATCCATCGACATTTGCAACAACTGGGGAAAGTGCCTAAGTTAGGAAAATGGGTGCCACATGAATTGTCAGTCGACAATCTGAGGGTGCGGGTAAACATTAGCACAGCTCTTCAAATCTTCATTCCCGTGAACTCCAAGATCCGTTTTTGCACCATTTAGTGACTGGTGATGAAAAGTGGATACTGTACCAGAATGTTAAGTGCCGTCGACAGTGGGTTTGCGCCGGAGAACCAGCAACACCACAACCAAAACCAAATCTTCACCCTCGGAAGGTGTTGCTTAGTGTTTGGTGGGATAAAGGTGGTGTAATACACTTTGAAACCTTACCACACAACCAAACAATCACCGCTCAAGTCCACTGTCAACAAATGGATCGATTGAACACCACTAAAAGAAGAGACCTTCTTTGGTTAATCGGAAAGGAATCGTGTTCCACAACGACAACCTCATACCACTCGGATCACTTCTGCAAAAACTGAGGAGCTTGGGTGGGAAAAACTTCCACATCCTCCAGACCTTGTGCATTCAGATTAATTATCATCTCTTCAGGAGTCTGCAAAACTATCTTGACGAGAAACAGTATACTTCTTTAGATGACCTGCACACCAGTTTTTGTACGTTTTTTGCCTCAAAGCCGCCTGAATTTTATAAACATGGCATTGAAAAGCTTGTAGGACATTGGCAGAGTGTCATTGATTCCAATGAAAAATATATGCTAGATTAAAAAGTTTCAGTTGAGTTTTTTTTTGTCCTTCAAATTCCGATCTAAAAAAACGACATTACTTATGGGATGACCTGATACAGTATTTAAACTTAGAAATGTAATCCCTAAACAGGTTTTATTAACTCTGTATCATACTCTTGTTCTTCCTTATATAATGTACTGCACCCTCGTTTGGGGAAACTCCACTAACAATGCCTTAGACAGTATCTTGGTCATCCAAAAAATGAGCAATAAGGTTATTACCTGATGCTGATTTTCTTGATCACTCTACAGTAGTGCATTATTTAAAGAGCTAAAACTACTAAAGCTCGATGATGTAATCAAACTGGCACATTTTATTTTTATTTACAAGTGTAAGAACAAAATCATTAACTTACAATGGGTAAATAGATATTTTGTAACTTATCAAGAAATCCACTCATATCAGACCAGAAATAGATCAAAGGATATTATACCTCAATTTAGATTGTCTTCATCTCAAACATTACCCATTTTCATTGGATTGAAATTACAGAATGATTTAATTGCTGATATAAGAAATATTGTGAATTTAAATGTGTGTAAGACAGTTAAAATCTTGATTAATAATGATATGCTAATAAAAATCTAGGATTAACATACATTACTACTGTTTATTAATTTCCTGTGTGTAATCTAGGATTAAAGACACATTACTCGTGATTGTTCAGTTCTTATCTCTCATGTATAATATTGATTTCTTTGTATGGTATTGGTATATCTTCAATAATGAACTTTAATTTGTTATATTGATAATGATAAATTAAGATTAATACATACCTTAATTAATAATACTTATTCATGATTTATGTATTATTAATAATAACTTTTAATTTTAATAAGAGCCCAATAAAGCCTAAGGCTTAAGGGCCAAATTAAATAAAATAAATAGTCCATCTTCACAATTATTTATGTCATTCTAAAGTGTAAGACCACTGTATTTATTTTATTATAAATTAATAAAGGTTATTCAATTCAATTCAATTCATTCAGTGCCCTTATTTCCACATACAGTAGCTTGGGCATAAACTTTGTGCATTACCGAAGCTCAAGAAATCACAGAGTGGGTGGCCAGTTGGAGTCAAACCGAGGATTTTGCACCCTGACTCCAATCTTCAACCAATGGAGCCACAGCATTTCGTAGATTTCTAAATGTTTCAATATTCAGTATCCTCCTTTTTGTAATCATTTATATAATAATAAAACAAAGAAAAATAGTTTCTTTTATACATTAAATATTTATATCAAAACAGACTTTTCATTTGAAAACAATTGTAACAACAAAAATATGTGCAAGAACTGACTGCAAGTCAGTTGGAATGGAGGAAGTTTGTTAAACTACCAGTATGTATGCGAGTTACATTTCATTTGGAAAACATGAAGCCACTCGCGCTTATCAAGGTTATCCAAGTCACAAGATATATTTTATAATAATAATAATAAAATTTTGCAAAATGTCAATCTCAAGCCAACTAATTAACATAACTATTTTGTATTTACAGAGTTACCAAAGTAGCCTACATAACTTAAGCTAAGAATATACACTATTTACAATCTACAAACTGCCTTTCATTCATGAATGTTTAATTTTTTCTTAAAATTAACTAAGGAGCTACTATTTACCAAATCATACGGTAAGTCATTCCAAAAATCTACTACTCTATGACTGAAAAAGTACTTTCATAGATCCAATGTGAGACTTTAGTTTCTACCTTTTCTCCTTTACTACATACTGTATTTAATATCTAGGTTGTTTCTGCCTTCTCACCCCAATTTGTTGGGAAATGTGATTTTGATAATGTATGTATGTAAGTAAAACTATAAAGAACAAACATCCCAAATTGGAATTTAGTAATGAGTGAAGTATGATCAATTGAAACTAAGCCATTGGCAGCTATGCCAGTTTTTATTTTAGCCAATCCAATTAAATTCAGGGAGTACTACTCTCTTCAAAAATAAATATTCTAAATCTACAATAAAACAAACTAATGGTAATGGAGATCAAAATGATTACAATTATACCAATATAATGGAATACACTTACTTTCTCTCTTCTAGATTTATCATCTTTGAGTCTTTTCTCATGGTCATCTGGTGGTGAACGACTGCCCAATTTCCATTTCTTTTCCTCATTCCTTCCTTTTTCTCGTTTTTCCCTGAAATAATTCACAAACATTAAACCTAACAAGAACTATGAATGATATCAGTGTCCTTGCCTACATTTGTAACTTTGATGTAAGGACCCGATCTTTGCTCATGACAAATCATGTGACAAAAAGCGTGTGTGTGAAGTTTCATCATTTTATGGTGAGTGGTTCAAAAGTTATGGTGAGAATATTAAAGTATGATGGATAGATGGACAAATGTAATCCAGTAGACCCCCCTCCAAATCTATCAGGTCATCCCATAAGTAATGTCGTTTTTTAGATCAGAATTTGAAGGACAAAAAAAAAACAACTGAAACTTTTTAATCTAGTATATATTTCCCATCAGAATCAATGACACTGCCAATGTCCTACAAGCTTTTCAATGCCATGTTTATAAAATTCAGGTGGTTTTAGCAGAAGTGATCCGAGCAGTATGAGGATGTGCATCATCATGGTGGAACAGGATTCCTTTCCAATTAACCAAAGAAGGCCCCTTTTCTTTTAGTGCAGTGTTCAATCGATCCAGTTGACAGTAGACTTGAGTGGTGATTGTTTGGTTGTGTGGTAAGGTTTCAAAGTGTATTACACCACCTTTATCCCACCAAACACTAAGCAACACCTTCCGAGGGCGAAGATTTGGTTTTGGTAGTGTCGCTGGTTCTCTGGCACAAACCCACTGTCGACAGTGCTTAACATTCTAGTACAGTATCCACTTTTCATCACGTCACTAAACTACAAAAATAGATCTTGGAGTTCACGGGAATGAAGAGTTGTGCTTGTGCTAATGTTTACCCACACCCTCAGATTGTCAACTGACAATTCATGTGGCACCCATTTTCCTAACTTAGGCACTTTCCTGAGTTGTTGCAAATGTCAATGGATGGGGCTGAATTGAGTTTCTGGGCCAATTCTTCGACAGTTGTTGAACAGTCTTCTTCAAGTGCGACTAATAGCAGGTCATCATCAAACTCAGCAGGGCATCCAGTGTGTGCTGCATCTGTCAAACAGCAGTCACCATTCCTAAACTTTTGAAACCATCTTCATTTCCTCACATGCAGAATATACTAGTTGCCATAAATGTCCTGAATGTTTCGCATTGCTTCAGTAGCACTATCCCCTTTTTTGAACTCCTAAAGCATTATATGCCTGATATGCTCTTCTGATACTGCCATGTTTATGAGGGATTCACATAAAGCAAAACACACGTCTTCACTGGTCAAGGTCTGTAAAGTATGTAGCGAAACACGATAGATCTCCTCTTAGATATAACCTTCGGAACATTTATGCTTAAACCGAGTAGGACTAGTTTAAACTTAATCTATCGTAAAAAACGACATTACTCATGGGATGACCTGATATTTGATGGGGCACAATGCCCCACAAACTGCAATGTTCATTCATTCATGTCATGGCCAAGGTCATAAAGTTAAGTGACAATGGGTTTGGGGAGTAGTTGGATGGGGGACCATCCTCTGCATCCAGATTATATAGCAATCCATGGTTCAGATCAGACATAAAGCTGTAGAGTGTAGGTCCCCTCTGCCATATAAACCTTAGATGTTGTGAAAGGGGGTAAACAACCCCATCAAACAACCATTCATCACCTACATGGTAAATTATGCAGCAGAACTATGAAAATTAAACTCAATTTGGAGATACCAATTGATGCCAGCTGCGTATGGGTAAGTATGTGATCTTGTGACTACATACTATTTAATTTCTAAGTTTAGAAATCTATCAAGAGGTTTTCCTAAGATTAATATAGTGCAACTAAGCTGCTTGAATTTATGTCACTCTTTACCCACAATAAGTCATCCAGCTGTGGGGTAGGCTAGGCCCCTAACCATTTTGCTTGAAAAGAATTTGTGATAACTTTTTTTTTTTAACAAACCACACCTACTTCAGGTTCCTATAACAGCTTTTAACTAAATGCACCCCTAATCAATGCTGCAAAATATCTGTATATTATAGGGCTGCAAAAACGTTCATGGCTGAAAATCAATTTATTTATAAGTCTCAGTTATAAATTCTTGAAATAATGACTTTTTCCAGTTGCCCTACCCTTGTTTTATTGAGTACCAAAAGAAATATTTTCCAGATCCCTTTTTCCTAAATTATTTTCTTCAATCCAGGAATTTCCCCTCCCCTCCTCCCTTTCTTTTGAGTTGGTTCTGAAATTAGTGGGCTTGTTTGATTATTGTGACCTTTGTACCCAATTATTATCCACTCAACAATTTGTTGTAGGCTTACCTAAACATTTTTTAAATTTCACTATTTTTACAACTGGCATTTTACTTTTTTTTTTTACTGGGAATTTATGGTTACAGACTCATTTGCAATTGTTAGAGTTTTCTTCTCAAAGCAGCAACATCAATTTTTTATTTTTTTTAATTTTGCAAATATTTTTTGAAGAATTTATTTACAAATTTAACCTTCATTATAGCACTCTTTAACCATGCAATCATAGATGTATAGCAAATGAATATTGTCTTAAGAGTTACACTAGAAAATTTAACATATTCTTAATCATTATGCTACAATAAGTTTCAATTACGTAGTTGATAATGGGTAAAAGCCAAAAACAGACAATACCTTATTCGGTCTTTATCTTTGTCATGTTCTTTATCCCTTTTATTGTCCTTATCTTTGGAATCTCTGTGCTCTCTATCTCTGTCTCTTCTTGATTCTTTTTCTTTTCTATCTTTCTTTTCTTTATAATCATAGCGTCTAACTCTCAGACCAGTATCCTCATCCATTGTCAAACTGTCAGATAAATATTGAAATGAGCTGAAAATAAATATGAACAATGATTATTTTATAAAAGTTTTGTGGTGGAATCCAATACCAATAAATTTAAATTTATGCTATCTTGCTCTTTTACACAGATGTTGTAAATGTGTACCTTCTACTTTACATTTTTTTGAAGCAAACCAGGAAAAGTTTTAAAAATAAAAGGAAAAACTTATGAAAATTTAATGAATTGTAAAAAATAGTGGGTTTTACAATTCCTTTTATTAAAAAACTAACTACCAATTTAAAACACATAGCTAAACAAGGAAAAGTTGTTAGAATGACATTAATATCCCTTCCTATGTTTGTGACCATAACCTTTAGTGTAAGAATCTGATTCTTATTGGTGATATATCTTGTGATGATACGTATGTGTACAAACTATAATACTATAACATTTCATCAACTTATGTTGAGTGGCTCAAAATTTATGTTACATACATCCATTTAACCAGTGACTTCTATTAGTGACCTTGACCTTCATTGTGATGAACTGATTTTTATTTGCAACACAGTTTTATCAATTTAAATCAGGGTTGCAATGATTTAAATCAATTTAAATCAGAAGGAAAAAAATCTGATTTAAATCAAATTTTTTTTGTTTTGTTTTGCAATTGCATTTTAGTTATTTTCTTGTCACATACATGTTAAAGACTGCCTTGGCTTTAATTCCCTTCTATGGGCCTCACATCTGTCTTTATATGCCCCAGCAAGAATTTTTTCTACATATGGACTTGTCCATTCAAAAGACAGGAACCATCTTGGAAAAGAGAAATCTTCCAAGCTTGTTACTGTATTTAGGGGTTATAATAGAAAATAATGAAACCCAAACTCAGAGATTTTTAATTAGTTATTAGTATGTAATGTTACTAGTGCTTGATATGTTCTAACTAAATTAGTTCTTTCTTATATATTTCCTGTATTTTCTATAATTTTGCATTTGAGAAGTGTGAAGTTTTTATTTAATGTGATAATGTTTTCATATAATGTTAAAAGGGATTGGTTGCAAATAAATGAACATATTCTTAAGTATATTTACTATAAAAAGTGTTCAATTATCCAACTGTCATATTTAGATAAATCTTATTTAAAAGAAAGTTTTTATACAGGTAAAACAATCAGAAATTGAGCTAAGTAAAAAAATCATCATTTTTTCAAACCTGATTTACGTTGAGCAGCTCAAATTATGGTAGAGGCACAAAAAATCTCCATTTGACCTATGATTTCAATTTGTGACCCTGACCTTTGATGCAGTGGCTGGAGTCTTGCTCAAAACACCATCTTATGATTATTCATAATGGCATGAACTTCCATTTGACCTTGACCTTTGATGCAGTGATCTGATCCTTGCTCATGGCACATTGTTTTGTAATGATCCATATGTGTGTTAAATTTCATCAAGTTATGTTAAATGGTTCAAAAGTTATAGCCAAGACACAAAAGTATGATGAATGGAGAGAGAAGTGCAATCCAGTATGTCCCCCTCCAAATTTATTTGGAGGTCAGAAACATAATTACGACTGACATTAAAAATTATTCTTTACTGTACTAAAGCTTTTTGAACATACTGTAGGCTTAGCTTTAGTAAAATGCTAAGAAAGAAGGGTAACCAAAAATGAATCACTGATTTATAATTCATTCTGTATGTATCATACTGTAAGGACTTCTTAGAAATTAACATACAGTATTTTATAAAACTCTTACAAGAAATTAGTATGCTGTGTGATCCAAAAACTAGACAGGCCTTACATATTTAACTATATCAGAGAGTACCCTAATTAAAATGAATATTGTTGATATAAAGAATAGTGGGTATTATTATAGTTTCAACCACGACTTGATTACTGCATATTTGATATTTGTAATAGGTACATTTAAAGATGAGAAAGTTTTTTCTATAACTCTTCCATCACAAATGAATAATAACTGGGATAATAACCAGTGGCAGCTCATGACTTTCAGTTATGAGGGTGCTGCCTCAGAAATTGCGAGTAATTATATCGATTATATATATATATATATATATATATATATGAGAAGAAAGTCAAATAGATAAATAGATAACTACTCAGTCATAAAAATAAGTAAAATAGTATCATAAAATCAATTATAGGGTACTTACACTTAATGGGTAATTTCGAATTTGCCAAAAATTTTATTTATAAACAAATTCCATTCTTCTGTTTTTATTCTGAGCGAAAAAATATTCTAAGAAATGAAAGCTATATATTGTAAATAATCCAATTATTATATAATTAACTTCAATCTCACGACAAAATAAATGGTAACGAATCATTGATAAATGCAATTCGGAAATTAAATTTTGAATTAGCAAACGATACAGCAACACAACTACCATGTCAAACAAACAAATTGGCACTACTCTGTCCACAGTGCTTTGGATCCTCTTAAACCCGCGATTCTGACTCGCTCTTCATACGTCCACCACTGAGGTTTCAAGCGTTTCGAACAAAATCTGGAACTGTTAAGTACGCAGTTCCACGGGAAGGTTGAAGCTACTTTTGTGATTCATTCGTTCAACATTGAAATAGTTTAAGGAAAAAAGGATATAATCTGATTTAAAAACTCAAAGTTCATTGAAAAAAATAATCAGAGAGGCTATTTTAAATATAAAGATCATAAGATCATGGGGGTACTGCAGTTCCGCAGTGCCTACTGACGAGCCGCCCCTGATGATAAAATAATAACAGCTTTAGTGATGGGTACCTATAAGCAGTATATCGGTATATTTAAGGTATTGTACTAAGCCATATTCGCTCCCATTTATAATCGTGGTTTAATCTTAAAATGGCACTTATATGTGATGGTTGTAATGAGATGAGTGGCGAGTTATAGCAAAATTTCATAGTAAAAACCAAGAATCTAAGTTTTTTGCGTTTGCACAGTGTTTTGCCTAATTCAGTTTAAGGGTCATTCTCTGTCAGATCAACCAAAAAAAATTGAAATTAACACCCTCATCTCTCATATTTTGCTGAAATTTGGTTTATAGGGAGTTTGTGAGCCCTGAATCCATTTCTGAAATTATAAGGTCAATCCGACCAACGGTTCAAGAGATATGACCTCGGGCAATTTGAGGTCACTCGCGAGGTTACTAACATTTGGCGAGCCATAACTTGGGTAATAATTGTCATAATTATATAAAAGTATATATATTTAGAATCAGAAAACGACAAGGAATCCAAATATGCAAGTTTTAGAACTCTAGGTTGAAAAATAAAAAAGTTACACTGTAACCAAAATTTGAGGTCACGATTTGACCTCTGGGGTATCAAATGAGAATTTTTTTTTTAAATGTAAAAAATGAAGGCATAGGCATTGGCTATTAGAATCAGCAAAAAAAAGTTTGTTTATGTTAGTATTTTTCATGTAACTAACATATAAGTGAACACCATATTCATAAGTTGTGCGTCAATTCTACCTATTTTTTCACACAAGCTCATAATTTGACCTATAGAAATTAAAATTACATTTTTTATAGATATAAAAAACAAAGTCAGAGTTCTTGACTAATAGAAACAATCATAAAAAGTTTGTTTATGTTGGTACTTTTCATGTAACTAACTTATAAATGAACACCATATTTATAAATTGCTTGTCATTTCAAGGAATTTTTATATCTTAGCTATCAATTTGACCTCAAGCTCCAAGAATTTAATAAAAATTGTATTTCACTGCTAATCTACACTGGCAATAATAGTTATAATAGTGAAAGGGGAAGACTAAGCTCACATGTAGCCTAAACAAACCTGTTGAAACATGTTGCTACTTGTCTAAGTGCAGAATCAACACAGATAGTTGCAAAATTCCTTGTCTACAGGTTAGTACAGTTCCAGCCAGCACTGTGGGTGGCTGGTGGGTATGGTGTTTTAATGAGCCTCAGAGACTATCAAGGCCTAAAATATTAAGTGTGTATAGCTATATATTTTCTAAAAAATATATATTACCTAATTGTAAATCCTATATCTTTACAGATCAAAATACAATGGTTCGGCACTTGAAATACTGCCAGGACCCTATTCAAAAACACAAGAAACGCATAACAATCAATCTTAGAAAAGTGACTGATGTACTTGTTGAAAAATGTGCTGGAAGAGTGAAAAAAGACTCATTGTTGTGTGTGAACTGCTGGACACTGATAATGAAAAACCCCACTATACTTAGTACCACTGAAAACAACGAGTCTGAGCAGGATTCAAATGAATCATCTACTATCAGTGGCTTGAGTAACATCTCTTCAATTCAAGATCTGGACAATGACAGTGATTGCTTGATAAAGGAAAATCCTTCAACTTCAGTTGAACCAGTTCTAGCATTTCTGGACCAAACACCAGTTAAAAAAAGTAAGTAATAAATTAATATAATAACTTATACTTTACTACAAGGTCTGTTTGATCTACTATATAGCCAATTATATAGCATTTAAAGGTACTATAATTAATATTTAATTACTAATATTCAGGTGTGTGAAACCTTTTTTTCTGTTCTTTTCAGAAGGGCTGTCATTAAGCCAGAAAAAGCGCAAGGCTCGTGGTAAGCTATCATCTGCTCAGAAACACCTGAAGGAGGCTAGAACTCAGTTATGGTGTTCAAATTACTGAGGAGGTAAGTGATACTTCAAAACCTGAAACTAAATCTGAAAAACATCTAGACAAATTAATGAATGAATTGAAACAGTCATTCCTGGAGAGCAAATGTCACCATCACAAACTACAAATATTGACACTCTCACCATACACAATTGAAAAAACAGCTAGTTTCTTTCAAACTACAACATACATGGTGAAAAGAAGCCATTCACTTAAATCAGAACATGGAATCCTTCCGAAGATTCCACTAATGAGCAAAGGAAAAGTGATATCTGAAGAACACAAAGATATAGTTAGAAGATTCTATGAGTCAGAAGAGGTTAATCGTATGTGTCCTGGCCAAAAGGATTGCGTGAAAGTTATCAGTGCTGAAGGTGCAATGAAGGTGCAAAAACGATTGGTCCTCGGGAATTTAAGAGAGATGTTTGAACTATATAAAAATGATGAAAAGAATCCCAAAATAGGATTTTCCACATTTGCAAAATTAGGGCCATCATATTGTGTGCTTGCCGGTAGTGGTGGGACTCATTCTGTCTGTGTCTGCACATACCATCAAAATCCAAAATTGCAGCTGGCTGCATTGGGAGAAAGAGGTCTTTCATACAAGGATCTTATGGATTACAGTGTCTGCAGTACAGAAAAAGAGACTTGCATGATGCAACTTTGCAATGATTGCCCAAGAGAAGAGGGTGTCCTGGATTTTCTTGAGTTACTTAACAGTGTGAAATCAGCTCCAAATGAAATATCTTACAAGCAATGGGTGACTGTTGACCGTTGTACAATGGTTGATAAGGTGGAGCCACTTCATGAATACTTATCATCCCTAAGCATGAAAATATCCTGCATGGTTCATCATCACTTTGTTGCTCAGCAACAATCACAGTACTTCAAGCAGTTGAAAGAAACACTACCACCTCAGAGCGAGGTAGTTATAGTAGGTGATTTCTCTGAGAATTATTCTTTCATTGTCCAGGATGCTGCCCAAGGGTTTCACTGGGACAATTCACAGTGTACAGTTCACCCTTTTGTCATCTATTATAGATCATCTGCAGACCAGGAACTTAGCCATTTTAGTGTCTGTTTCTTATCTGCATCACTAAAACACAACACTATAATGGTTTACTCATTCATATTGAAGCTTATGACATATGTTAAATTCAGATGCCCACAATTGAAGAAGGTGCACTATTTCTCAGATGGATGTGCTGGCCAATATAAGAACAGATACAACTTCACAAATCTCTGTTACCATGAAGAGGATTTTGGTCTGTCTTGTGAATGGCACTTCTTTGCTACATCCCATGGCAAAAATGCATGTGATGGGATTGGAGGAACAGTGAAAAGAGCTACTGCTCGTGCCAGTTTGCAGAGAACTACAGAGAGGCAAATTCTTATACCAGAACACATGTTTCAGTTTTGTGAAGAAAACTTGAGCAAGAAGATAAATTTTTTCTTTGTAACTACAGCTGATTTGAAAGATGCAGAAGAACGGTTGGAACATCGATTCAAGGATAGTAGGGCTATTCCTGGAACTCAGAAATATCATAGATTTGTTCCCCTAAACAAGGAAGAACTGATGGTGTATCCCATTTCAAGTGGCATTGGAGAAAAGAAAAGAATAAGGAAAAGTCATTTTACTAATGAACCTGCAATGCTTGGTAACCTAAAATGTGTCAAACCAGGAGAGTATGTTGGCTGCATTTATGACATGCAAGTTTGGTATGGAATTGTGGAGGAATATTGTGAAGAGTTTGATGATTTCACTGTGAACTTTCTACATCCCTCTGGGTCATCAGGATCAAGTGCATATTATTATCCATCAAACAAGGATTCATGTGCAGTGCCAGGACATCATATATTAACTGTAATGAGTTGTCCTACCCTAAGAGGAGGCAGCAGAATTCAATACATTTTTCCACAAAAAGAAATTGATGAGAGCATCGAGCATGCAAAAATTGTATTAGGCTAGCACATGAATCCTCTAAGTAAGTCTTCCCCTTTCACTATTATAACTATTATTGCCAGTGTAGATTAGCAGTGAAATACAATTTTACATTTTTTGCCTTTGTTTTTATATCTATAAAAAAATGTAATTTTAATTTCTATAGGTCAAATTATGAGCTTGTGTGAAAAAATAGGTAGAATTGACGCACAACTTATGAATATGGTGTTCACTTATATGTTAGTTACATGAAAAATACTAACAAACAAACTTTTTTTTGCTGATTCTAATAGCCAATGCCTATGCCTTCATTTTTTACATTTAAAAAAAAAATTCTCATTTGATACCCCAGAGGTCAAATCATGACCTCAAATTTTGGTTACAGTGTAACTTTTTTATTTTTCAACCTAGAGTTCTAAAACTTGCATATTTGGATTCCTTGTCGTTTTCTGATTCTAAATATATATACTTTTATATAATTGTGACCATTATTACCCAAGTTATGGGTCGCCAAATGTTAGTGACCTCGCAAGTGACCTCAAATTTCCCGAGGTCATATCTCTTGAACCGTTGGTCGGATTGACCTTATAATTTCAGAAATGGATTCAGGGCCCACAAACTCCCTATAAACCAAATTTCAGCAAAATCTGAGAGATGAGGGTGTTAGGCACTGGTTGATCTGACAGAGAATGACCCTTAAGTGTCACAATTATGATCTCCCATGTACATGCCGCGCGAATAGACACCAGTGGCAATGTGGACGTTCTTATGTTGTTGTTATGTTATTATGTTAGGTTAGGTTAGGTTCGGTTCAGTTCAGTTCCTAGGTTTTCCATTGGTTTCTGATATGATGCAGACACACATTGAATACAAATCACCCAATATTATAAAGCAACTATACATTTTATATATGAGACCCCTCCTCGAATACTGCATTCAATTTAATAGTCCCTATTTGATACAAGATATTGAGAAACTGGAAAGGTATTATTCTACTATTACACCCGTCTAACGTCCAGCAATTATTATATGTTCATTAAATAGATTTTTTAATTCTAAGACACTTTCCTTCTATAGTGTTTCAGTCGCAAATGCTTCGTTTTCGAGATATAAACATTTTTTTGGTGTGTATCTAGTGTGTGTTTGTACATTCGTTTGTGTGTTCGTTACATGTCTGCCCAATCACTACGCTCCATCCATTTTGAATTTGAATTACTTTCCTACCGGAATGGAACACTCATTCCACTCATTCAGAAGTATATTAGGCCTGGCTCTGTGATTTGATTCCTGGGCTGCCTACAAGACTAAGTGATTTAGGTTAGGATAGGTTGGGTTAGGATAGGTTGTTAGGATAGGTTAGGTTAATTTTGAAGGTGAAATTTGTTTTTCCTATGGTTTTTGATGTGTTTTAAACGAATCTGACCTTCAAAACTGTCAGAAATGACTCATTTTCAATTGCCGGCTGGGGGGAGGGGGGGTTATCTCAAAAACGAGTCATTTCCGAAGGTTTTGAAGGTCAGATTCATTCAAAACACATCAAAAACCATAGGAAAAACATAAATTTTACCTCGAAAGGGAGACGGGTGTAATACTGTACATTTACCACTGGAAAGAGTACAGAAACAAGCAACAAGAATGATCCCATCTCTAAGACAATTGACATATAAGGAGAGACTGGCATATCTAAGCATGTTCTCATTAAAAAGGTGGTGGTTAAGGGGTGATATGATAGAGGTGTATAAAATGCTAAAAGGGTTGGATAAGATAGATTTTGAGTCTCTTTTCATTAAAGATCACAATAATCAGACTAGAGGTCATAGTATGAAATTATTTAAACCAAGATATAGAATAAATTTAAGAAAACATAGTTTTACAAACAGAGTAATTAAGTCGCTTGATTCTTTCAAAAGAAGGTTGGATAGTTTGATGTCTGCAAGGGACATCTGGTGATGGTGTTTAAGCCCATTTTTATTAGGTACTAGTTTATTTCATATATATTATGTGCATTTGGGTGATAGATCCCACAGCTCAACACAGATGTTGTGGGATATAGGGAGGTAGCATCTTGGGTTAGGGGATACTCTCTGTCCTTACACACCCTATTTAAAGAGATTCCTCTGCCGAGCGGTGCCCCCCATAGTACTGAGAGGTATTGAAAAACTCATGATCTTCACTTGCCCCACAAACACCTTTAAATGGGAGACCCAAAATGGGTGCACACACATTTCTACATTACTGTACAGTCTTTACAGCCACACCAACACTTTTCCTCTTAAGTATATATATTGTAATGTATATGGATATAAATTGTGACTTGGTCCACATTTGATATGGACCGTGACTTATTTTTGGTTGGCATGGTACTGGTATTGATGGGTACCATAATGAAATTGACTGGATCTTTGGATCTGATATATTTGCATGTCAGTTATAAATAGATATAGTGTGTAACATATTTGTGGATAGTAGCCTATTATGACTTTGATCCTCTGGATCCAGAGATTCTATCTTTAGTTTTAAATTGATAATTAATTAGTTTGGTTATTATGTATTTTATCACACTCAGTCAATTGATACTTAATTAGTTTCGTAAAAATTGGTTATTGCCAATGTACAGGCAGTTTTTACATAGTGGAGCAACCTCGATGGGCCGAAGTGGCCCCTAGTGTGCCCACTATAAAAATTTCTTATGTAAATAACTATAAATTTACCACCTAACCTAACCTATTAACATACGTCAAATTATATCACTGTTAGTGATCTTGGCCCATATTATAAATGGTCCGAAATCACCAAAAGGGGCCAAATTTACCAAAGGCCAACTTCACTGGCACCATCCTTCCATACGTGAATCTTATTAAGAATGCCCGTGTTTACAGAATCTAAAGAAATAAAATCAAAGTTATTCAAATTTTCTTCTGTATAAACAAAGCCAAAATAATCATTATAAATACTGACAATATCTTCTTCTTCTTCTTAAGTTAGAGATAAGTTTGGTTGCCAACATTGCACACCTATGTGCAATATACATACATTATTTATAAACAAACAACAAAACATCTTTATTGAGGATCATTCACAATCCATAGCCATTTAACCTAACATACAAGTACAATCTTACGTATTATACACTGAACTTAATACAAAAATAAGGCCAACATAGCCACTTAACCTAACATACTTGCCAGCATAACCATTTAACTCAACATACAACAAATATACTCTTATTATAACACAACTTAATATAATATATATAATCTTTGCTACATTACAAAAATAAGGTATTGTAAACCAGCAGTTGTCTGAACCAAGACTGCCATATATGAGAGAGATGCACAGTATCCTAAGACAGGACATTGCACAATAACACAGTAGAGCTGTTTTGGACCCTAGTAATGAAATTACATATATTCTTCCGGATTAACATTTGGCTGGTAGGTAGGTTACGCGTTGTAAATATAAAACTGGCACTGCACTATATACTATTTACAAACTTTCTAGGCCTATTTCATTCATGAAAGTGTCTAATTTTTTCTTAAAACTACATCATATGGCAAATCATTCCAAAAATCTACTACTCTGTTTAAAAATGTAGGTATTGTCGAATTGGTTGACCAGTGTATTACAACGTCAATTTCTGACATGACAAGATATAGTAACATGGTAAAAACTTTATAGTGGGCACACTAGGGGCCCTTCGGCCCATCTGGGTGGCTCCACTGTTAATACAAACAAACCACAAATACAGCTACACGCAAAATCAAGATCCAATTGATCTCTGCAAATTGCAGATTGTCACACATCTACTAGCTGTACATTAACTTCAAAACTTTGGATCTTGTGGATCATTCATCAGTACCACTACTGTACTAATTGTAGACATCATATGGTTATCTCATTACAAGTTTTACATGGATCTATATAGCTATAACCTGAATAATTCAGCTGGTGCCTCGATGGCACAGTTAAACTTAAACCAAAAAAATTTTTCTCCGTGTTTGAGCTAGAGGGAGGAACTCGGCTAGGTTCATGTCTGACCTATTATGCAAATCAAATTACAAAAACCTAACCCAACATAAACCTAAATTAAGTTTGCACAAGAAATGAAGGTCAGATTTGAACAAAACATTAAATTGCACGAGAAAAGTATACATTTGACTTGGGTAATATATTTTACTGCATATTAACTTTCTTCTGTTCTAAGTAACAATAAAAAATAATAACAAAAGATTCAACATCGTTTAACCTCTCCGATCTAACAGTAAGCGATGTTGATATATATAACTAGATTTATTTAATTAAAAATTTGTAAAATTGAGAATTTATATCAGCTACTCCTAAACTATAAAATTAAAACTGATTTTTTAAGTTCTTGAAAAATTGGGTATTTATTTATTATTAATTTTCTTTTTCTAATACGTTTCAATTTATTTAATGAGAATAAAATTATTAATAAATAATTTGTCACGGGGGAATGGAATTGATGATGATAGGTTTCTTTGGGTGTAGGTACCTAGATTGGGCACCCATTTCTCCCAGTGATAGTTCAAACATAATAAAGATTGTATTTTTTCAGATTAGGATTATAACCTTTCTTATTAGATGTTGTTGTTTAATGAATTAATAGTGCTGGTTAATATATGTATATATAATTATGCGTTTGTGAAGTGGTAAGTTGATAACATTAATCCTAATAATTTTTCCATATACGACGGCTACGTTGTAGCCAATCTCTTAACACCGCTTCCCGTTGATCAGCGAAGTTAAGCGTTGTTGTGTCGGATTGTAGTTGGATGGGAGACCATCCTCTGCGTCCAGACTATGTAGCGACCCGTGGTTCGGATCGCACGTAAAACTGTAGGTCCCCTCCGTCATATGACCTTAGATGTTGCGAAAGAGGTTAGAATAACCCCATCATTACATTATTTTACTTATACCATTATCAGTGCTATCCTGCATCTGTAGTTCAATAGGTAACAGTTTCCCATTGATCGAAATGAACACAGGAAGGTTGAGGGTTCGACCATAGTCTTACCATAAAAGGTCATGTAATAATTGACGCTCAGCGCCCTCCCGGGAGTGCTTTACAAATTACAAATTTCATTCAACACTATTAATTAAGTAGTAGATGTGGGTAGATGCACATTTGGAATGGCTGATAATTTCAGATTAGGGCCAGGATTTGTTATATATAATTATATTGTAATTCTTACGGTTGTAATAACATACATATTAGAAGAAACAAGAACACTATAACTTTCCATTACTTTCCGAGAGATAAAAAGTTGTGTAGAGTATGATAATTGTAAATAGTAAGCGTAAGTTGTAGATTATCGTATATTCATTTTAGTACAACAGTTCATGAATGAGATGAGAAGACTTGGTAATAGACTAGACTATGGTTCGACTTCCAATAGTGCTGTTAATAATAATAATCGAGTTAGCGCAATAAGCCGCATAAGTGTGGCCTGAGCTGTGCTACTTTCTGGCTCTTCTCACTGATAACGCCATCAATCAGGAAAAGTAAGTCCCCTTTAAAGGGAGAACTGGGTCGAGCCAACTATATTATGTGCAGCGGGTTCGTTACTGCATTCATCTCTCCATTTCTCAGATTGGCTTGGGATAGTCCATGACTGGGTTAATTTGTTAAGTCGAAAAATACTGTAAATGTGTGAAATGTGGTATAAAGTGTAATTTGTATAAAAACAGTAATAAATATATGTTCACGTGTCCTCTAAAGAACTGTATGCTTAAATTATTTCTATCGACAAAAACATCGCTTCATAGGTCGCATTTATGTTACAGTACAATAAATAAATAAATCAAGGTCACAATTAATAATAGTGAAAAATGCATGAAAATATTAATTAGAAAGACATACTGTATAAAAAATACAAAATAGGTTTTTTGATACACTTACCATGAATGATGAGATTGATAGGTGCGGTGAAATGAGCCTCAAATTTCAACTCGGTGATGGTGGCTGGACGTAGTGGAGAGCGTGGAGTCTTGGACGGTGATCTAGCGGGCGGAGGAGTCCTGGTCGGCGCATTGGTGGAAGTTCTTGGTGGCGACTAAGGACGAGAACTCGTCCGGAAGAATAAGGTGGTGGTGCTCTTGCGGGCCTTCATCTTCAGGTCCTTATATAGTTCATTGTAAGGAGCTGTCGCAGCCTGGATCTCCCTCTTTATCGTCAAGTTGCGCTCCATAAAGGGATCAATTTCCACGGCCATATCCACATCCACAGCAGCTTCAAACAACCTCAGCAATTCTGCAACAAATTTTGCAGTCAAGTTATGCTTCTCATGCTTCTCACTCTCACTTGCAATCTGGATGAGCTCGAGAAGGTCATCTTCGGTGAGATCTTTACGATGAGACTCCAATAAGTCTTCTACTTCTTCCTGCAGATCCTCAAACCCCTCCCCTCCAACACTTCTTGCCAACTTGACGATCTGTGCGACGTTCTCCTTCTGGCTGGGGAAACTACGAAAGTCGTTCACAAGTTGGGACCATAACTTCTTCCAACATGTGTTGATAATGGTTAGCTTCAGCTCATCCCAAGCCTCCTTGATGAAGTCGATGGCGTACGGGATGTTGAAAATCAGCCAAAACTCCCGGACATTCATCGCAGAATTTTCTTCCATAGCATTAAGGAGGCAGCTAAAGCAGCGGTTCGTATAATGTAGCTTGAAAGTGGAGATAACACCCTAGTCCATAGACTGCAAAATGGAGGTGGTGTTGGGCAGAATGAGCATAACCTGCACACCGGGGTAACCAAATTCCAGTGAGGATGGGTGTCCGGGTGTGTTGTCAAGGACAAGCAGTACTTTGAACGCCAGGATCTTCGATGCCAGATACCGTTCCACATCTGGAACAAAGCAGTTGTGAAACCAGTCCTCAAATAAACTTGATCCAAGCAGCCTTCTTGTTCGTCTGCCAGACGACCAGAATTTGCTGGTTACCAGTCATGAATACACGAAAAATTTCTCTCGCGAACATGGATTCTGATCATAATAATTTTGTTGCGAATAATCGATTTCGCGAATATGGAGGGTTTGATGTACTTAATAGTATTAAGATTACCATCGAAATGGAAAAAATTCAAGTATTTCGTTTTTAGTCGTCCAAATATAACTCCTAATAACAACAACAACAACAACAACAACAACAATAAGTACTTTATTTCAGACTCAACAGGTACAGACATTATACAAGTGGTCCATAGAAGGTTAAGAGATAGTTGTCTGGAGCAGTGACTATGTAGAACACTAATGAACATACAGTTGCCTACACCAATGCTTCCAGATTTGAGATCTACAAAATATATCGGATACCAGTCCATTAACCATGGCTTCTATTACCTTATTGACTGACTCACCAAGCCTAGTGATAAATCTAAATACAAAATTGCGTATGACACTGGCACAGTTAGGCACCTACAAGTTTTTTGCTCTGGTGGAAAACTGGCAATTCTGTTGGTCATGAAATCAGTAGAGTCCGTCTCGTCTGTCATCCTCATCTTCCTCTCCTTCGTTGAAAGCATCTTGCCCTTCATATAGGACCTTTAGAAACGTAACGACTGTCTGGAATACATGAAAGTGCGTCTCTCTTTGAAACATGTGCGCCTTGATATGGTGATTGATTCAAAATGTCAGATTGCAGCTTCACAGCAATATGTATTAAAAACGAGAAGATATCCTCTTTTGCTTGACATACTGGTAGTGGTATTGAACATTCAATGATCTCTTCTAAATTTACTGCTTGAACTATTGGTATGAGAAATTTTTTTTTTGCCACCTTTACTGTTTGCTTCTCACATTCAGCATTTCTGGACAGGACATGAAATTCACATATATTCTTCAAATGATGCTCCAACTTCTTTATGAAAGTGGAACACCGACACGTAAATAATGAAGGCATTTCAGCAACTACATCTTGGCAAAGCTGACAATACCTTTTCCATACTTCAGTGACCTCCAAAATGTGACCCTCTTCTGCTGCCTGGTCTAATTCTGTGGACAACCATGTCATTGCGAGGTCACATTCTTTAGCAGTGGCTTATGTTTTGGATGTATTTCACATGTAAGTAGTAAAACACTTGAAGTGGTACTTGCCCTCAGCAGCAATTAAGTCATTGCAGTTTGCTAAAGTAACACTAAGTACTTGATCATGTTTTGCTGCTTCAGTAATCTTTTTACTAACATGTTTTTCTGTGAAAATGGCCTTGACCTCACAAAAAAGCCTTCAACGACATAATATTATAGCTTTGATTGTGTATTAAATGAATTCCTAGGGATGAAAAAGTAGGAAAAGGGTCTTTAATCATGACTTTAGCTAAATTTGGCAAGAAGATATCACAAAATGTAGAAAAATCGAAAGCATTTTATTATTTAAAATTACAGATTTAAAACTCGAAATTCAGCAGGTCAAATCTAAAAGACTACCCCTATTGCCAAAAATTAACACGAAATGCTTTAACAAGCCTCTCTTCCAGAAAACGGGACCAGACTATTCGGGACGCTCAGGTGATTCTGTTCAGTGAACGAGTACAATTGCTTCGCGACTTTGTTCCTCCCAAACTTAATCTCGTTTCACGGATTCCATGCTCCGCTCGTAGTCACTTACAAAAAATATCAATTATCTAATTTTACCTCCAATTCTGAAGTATCGAATTCCGGAGCAAGTGTAGTTTACGTGCCCCTGACGCAAAAGGGGACACAAACTACACTAGGTCAAAGTTGGGGAACGTAATCTACAGTAGGATCTTTAACAGACATTTTTTAAATGAATCCATCAAATGAAACATTAAAACTAACGAAAATATTACCACTTAACATAACCAATCGTCAATTTATATATATATATATATATATATATATATATATATATATATATATATATTGACGATTGGTTAGGTTAAATCGTAATATTTTCGTTAGTTTTAACGTTTATAAATTGACGATTGGTTAGGTTAAGTCGTAATATTTTCGTTAGTTTTAACATTTTATTTGATTAGGTATAGGCGGACGAAGTTGGGGAACGCAAACTATACTAGGCACCACAGGGGGAGGTAAACCACAATTGCTCCATATATTCTTTTATTTATAAAATACGCAAAAGTATAAAATTTCCAACCGGCACTTTTCTTAAATAAACTATTGCCTATCCAATGCTATAATATTTATACATACGCATTGCGTATTAAGAGGACGCCTCCAAACTATTAATTAACCAAATAAAGAAACAATTATTTGCTGCCAATACTTTCAGCTGCCAATTTTGGTTAGATAACATATTAAATATTAGTTTTTTATCTTATTCATGTTATTAATTTGCCCATCATATGAAACAGATTTTTATTTTTTTATTTTTCACAAGGATTCTGAATATATTTCTTTTTTTTAAGGTTTAGGTGAAGTGTGGTGGTCAATATTTCGCAGAACACTTCACCTAAACCTTAGAAAAAAGAAATATATTCAGAATCCTTGTAAAAAATAATAAAAGAAAATCTGTTTTCATATGATGGGCAAATTAATAACATGAATAAGATAAAAACTAATATTTAATATGTTATCTAACCAAAATTGGCCACCAGCTTGACCTCCGTGTGAAGAGAGACCAACGCACGAAACAACATAAGGTTCATAAGGTATATATATATATATATATATATATATATATATATATATATCAACGAAAATGAACACGAATTCCGATCAGGAAGATCATGCCTATCACAACTTATAGATTATTATAACAATGTCCAAGATGCACTTGAAGGCAATGAAAACAATGTCATAAGACGGATTTTGCTAAAGCTTTTGACAGATGCGATCATGGTATGGGCCGTTTCTAGCCATTAGGGGGCCCTCAGCACACACATACAAAAAATGGCTGTATTAATAAAAACAATTATGAAACAATTTTAATGAAGCATTTATGTCCAAAACAACAAATATGTACTTTCAGAAGACAAACAGAAAAAATACTCTCATGAAATTCCTGAAAATTAGCTTAACACTATTTAGAATAAATGACAGAACTATGTATAAAAAAATAATGAAATTATCAACTACCAAACAATTACTAACTCTACGATACAATCGCGTAATGCTAACAGTTATATAGAACAGTTTGTATCTTCAAAATTTTGCCTCCTAGATTTTTTCTGGGCGAAATCATCAATACCATCATCATATGAAATCTCCATGCCAATGTCCTGGTTGATGCTTATGATGCCAAGGCCACTGAGGCGATCCTGCCCCATTGATGATCTGAGGTAGTTCTTGATTAACTTCATCTTAGAGAAGCTCCTCTCGGCCAGTGATGGGCACCGTTACATTAAATTGGACGGCGTTACCGTCACTCGTTACACGTCGAAAATGTACTCGGCGTTACTGCCCATCTCTGCTCTCGGGTGACGCTACTGTTACAGGTAGAGTGCAGGCAATTCTTAGTGCAACCCAGAGATTGGGGTATAGTTCCTCCAGTTGATTCTGATGAATGAAGGAGAGAAGCTCCAATGCAGTCATGTTGTGTGAAGGTAAAGTCGGCAAGTTCTTAATTTCGAGGGCTAGTTCTCTTCCATCAATGCCAGAGTCAGCTCCACAGCTCAGTATCTTAGAGAGCTTTTCACACTTGCACGACAAGTCTTCCTTGTTCATTGTGGTGAAGTTTAGGAAAACCCCAAATATGTCCCTCACATCATCTAATTTTTTAATCTCTCATTTATTGACCCGATGGCACAATCCACCACCACATTGAAAAATTTGACTTCCAGCCTCTTTAAGGCTTCTGTAAATGGTTCGTCAGGAGCTTCGTAAGCAAAGTGCTTTTTTGTGAATCTAAGCCTCTTCTCCTTCAGCACAGCCTCCACATTCATTTCCTCACATATGTCCCTAGCTACGACTTGTGCTGCAACAAAACCTGTGTTTCTGTAGCTGGTGAGTGAGTCTTTTGTTTTTGTGAGGAGGTTGACTGCCACATCAAACTGCATTGTAGGAGACTGCAGAAGTTTGCTCACATGGTTAACTGCATGAAGAATGTCATACCATACTACTGTGCAAATCTGAAAGCGATAAGACCCTACCTCCTCTGCAGTGCTTCAGTCCTGGCTATGGCATCTGTGGCATTGTTTCTGACTTCCAACAGGGCCTCTCTGATGTTGTGGCTCTGGTATCGCACAGCCTCAATGCTCTTAAGCCGGCTCTCCCACCTGGTTTCACTCCAAGACTTGAGTGTTATGTTCACGTGCTTCTTTAGGATTGTCCATCTCTGTGTAGCTGCTGCAAAAAGGTTGTACAATTTTTGTACGTTGCCAAAGAAGCTGATGGCATCTGTGGAAGCTTTAGCTGCATCAGCCACTACAAGATTCAGAGTGTGAGCCCCACATGGAACATAGAGTGCACGACAGTTCTTCTCTAATAACCTTGCCTGAACACTTTTGTTCTTGCCCTTCATGTTCGCTCTGTCGTCATATGACTGTCCTCTGCAGTCATCAAAGTGAATATTCAGTTCATCTAGTCTCTTCAGAATCAGAACTGATAAACCCAGGCCTGTACTTTCTGAAGCCTCAAGAAAGCCCAAGAAGTATTATTTTATTTCTGGTACTTCACCCATTTTAACAGTTCTGATAATAATCGACATCTGTTCTTGGTGGCTTATGTCTGGAGTGCAGTCTAAAATGAGTGAGTAATATTTAGCTTGTTTTATTTCTGCAACAATGGCATCCAAGATTTTCCCACTAATGGACCCAATGAGTTCATTTTAAATGATGTTTCCTAGGTAACTTGAATGACTATATTGGCCACTTTCGACTCTGCTGATGTGTTGTTTCATCACTGGATCAAATTTGGCAAGCAGCTCAACCTCCTTCAAGAAGTTGCCATTGTCTCGATTGTACAATGTAGAGGAAGACCCGCTGAAAGCAAGGTTTCTCTCTGCCAGTGATTGGATTATACTTACAAGACGTGTGAGAACATCTCGCCAGCGTCTTCGCTCTACCTCCATTAATGACATTTCAGTTTGGTCAATGGTCCTCCCAGTTTTTAGCCGCACTTCCAGATCCTTCCATGTTGCCATGTTATCTGCATGTTCTGAACTATTTTCATGGCCTTTCAGAAGCGAACCAACGTTTATCCAGTCTGAAAGTCCATCCGTAATTAGTGTGTACGACTTCCTTGAAAACAACTTGCAGCAGAAGCAATAAAGAGCATCATTCCTTTTAGAGTACATCAACCAGCTTCGCTTTATTTTTTCCCCATTAATTAATGTTCTGTACATGTAATGGTGATGAACGCTTCTACCGTCCTCTCTTTTAGGGAATGTGAAATCTGGATTGATTTGAAATGGTCCTCGAGACACCAGATCTGTCTTCAAGGCATCTGACAGGACAACTGGCCAGTCATACGGATCAAGCGGTGGAGCAGATCTTGGTTCTTGTTGCTCAGTAGAAATGCCTGTGTGTGGTGTTTGAAGCTAAACAGAAGATGGGCCATTTGTTAGTTCATCAGGCTCTACTTCTACTGGTGTTTGAGGTTGCATAGAGGATGTTCCTGCTGTTGGCTCATGATGCTCATCAGGCTTTGTTGAGGATGGCTTTTCCAAATATTTCAGTAGTGCTCCTGAGAAGAACATAACATTATATATTCTGTTAATTTTTGCTAAAATATTCTTTCTTATCTTGTTTGATAATTGATCTATGTGAACAGAATTTGAGGTGATGTGATTCATTAAATTTCACATTTCGAAATATTATAAATATTACAGAGACTAGCTTACTCTACACGATTCCTGAGCACTTGCCTAGCTTGATGGTCTACCTAACCTAGTTGCCTGAACTGTAATCATAAGAATATACAAGTGGCACATCGCACCTGTGTTACTGGAAAGCTTCTCCTCCTCTATTTTCTTCTTTTTCCGTTTTTCAGCTCCTGATGGATAATGTCGTTTCATTTTCCAAGATGCACGAAGTCACATCTAGTTAACCACAACTAATCTGCTAAATAATAATAATAATCTACAGAAGCTAAGGCTAACAAAGACCCTAAGATCCACTCTAAGGTTAACACGAGAGAAAGGAAAGAGTAGGGGGTTAAGAGAAGAGAAGAGAATAAGGGGTTAAGTAAGGAGCAACACCTATCATTCGTGGGTTAACATTCATTCAGAAAAAGAGAAAAAAAGGCTCACCATCATCATCCGCCGGCCACTGCCGACAAGTCAGAAAAATAGTCGGAGAGAATAGGAGAGGGGTGAAAGATGAAAAGAAGTAAAATAAGAACGCTTACAAACCATGCAAACACAGTCTTAACTCACAGTCATACCATGTGTGGTGCCGCGTTTGTTAGCGGGCTAAAGATAAAGTAAAGGCCAATTTGAGGCTTTATTCAACATAAACATAGCATAGATCTGAAACACAGAAAACAATAATTAGTAAAGACTTGTTACACAGAAAACAATAATTAGTAAAGACTCATTACATTCCTCTCTTCTTTTATAATACGTGATCACAGAAAACAATAATTAGTAAAGACTTGTTACACAGAAAACAATAATTAGTAAAGACTTGTTACACAGAAAACAATAATTAGTAAAGACTTGTTACACAGAAAACAATAATTAGTAAAGACTTGTTACACAGAAAACAATAATTAGTAAAGACTCATTACATTCCTCTCTTCTTTTATAATACGTGATACTTTGCACGGTAAGAAACAAAACGACAAGTTCAAGATATTTTGGAAGAAAGAAGAGTCTACAAGTTTAGGCGTTGAGCTGGGTATCTGATTCGAGTGCTTCTTCTCAAAGGGGGACTCGTCTCGGAGGTTACTGACACAGGTGGGCCTCTCTCGACTTCGACTGGAGTCGCTTCGACGGGAGCTGTTGGGACCGTGTGTCGGCGGATCTCAGCGGGTTCTGAGTCGTCCGTTAGCGGGGTGGAATTGATTGGCGGACTGGGTACGGGGGTTCATAGTGATTCGTGTCATCCGTATTGCTACGTCCCGCCGGTGCCAGGTCCCTGATGGATACGGTATCTTCTCTCCCATTCGGATGCCGTATAAACGCGTAGTTGGGGTTTACCTCAATTAACTCAACTTCCTCGACGAGGGGGTCGTTCTTGGATCGGCGAATGAATTGGCGAAGGAGTACAGTTCCCGGAGAAGACAGCCACGTCGGTAGTGCAGAACCGGTAGAAGTAAGTACGCCGCGGGTGCGTGAATAGACGCTCGTGAGGAGTTTCGTTCGTGGCCGTACACAGCAGCGATCTAATCGAGTGCAGCGCGTCTGGTAGGACGGACTCCCATTGCGACATCGGCAACCCGCGATCTTCTATGGCTAGTTTGATGGTGTTCATGATGATTCCATTGTAACGTTCGCATTGCCCGTTTCCTTGGGGGTGATACGGCGTTGTGCGACTAGTCGAGATACCATGTTTAGTTAGGAACAGTTTTAGTTCCGAAGACATAAACGATGTCCCTCGATCTGTGCAGATGTAAGAGGGAGTTCCGAAGGTAGAAAATAACTCGGTGAGACGGGCGATAACGGTTGACGTGTTCGTATCACGGCACGGGAAGGCAAAAGGAAAGCGTGAATACTCGTCGATTACTGTTAGGATGTAAGGTCGCGAAGTTGCGCTCGGAAGCGGGCCTTTAAAGTCGATGTTAAGTCGGTCAAACGGGGACATGGCCCGTATTAAGTGACTAACTTCTGGTTTATAGTACTGTGGCTTACATTTAGCGCATGTTTGGCATTCCAACGTAACTCGTTTGATGTCATCCACTGAGAATGGTGGGTTCCTAGCTCTCACAAAATGAGTCATTCGGCGGACTCCTGGGTGTATCAGATTAACATGCAGCTGGGCGAGAGATATTCTTGGAGTAGCAGCGCAAAAGGATCGCGACAATGCGTCTGCGGCTCGGTTCTCGGGCCCGGTCTGTATTTTATTGTGAATGAGTAGCCGGCTAGTTCTACACGCCAACGGAGAATCTTATCGTTCTTAATACGACCAGTAGCTTTTCCATCGAACATGAAAGATACGCTCCGCTGGTCGGTGACGACAGTAAAGTGTCGATAAGCTAAGAAGTGCTTCCACTTGCGAATGGATTCGATTACAGCGTATGCCTCCTTTTCAACGATGTGATGGCGACGTTCTGTGTTATTCAGAGCGCGAGAAAAGAACGCCACCGGGCGGCCGTTCTGGGTGAGGGTGGCTCCGATTGCTGAAGAGGAAGCGTCCGTCTCCACAGTGAACGGCAGTTCTTCATCGATTGAACCGACGACAGCTTTCGAGATATCATCTTTGAGTGTTTGGATCGTTGATACTTCCTCGCGAGTTAATGGGAATGATGAAACGTTGAGCAGAGGTTTGATCTTGAGGGAATAGTTCTGAATCCATTTAGCATAGTATGCGAATAGTCCGATTACGCGTTGTAGAGACGACTTGTTGCGAGGAGTTTGAAGTTCTTGTAGTGGTCGGAGGCGTTCGGGATCGGGCCGCAATACGCCATGAGAGATAGAATATCCGAGCAGGTGCACTGATGTCATCGAAAGCTTGCATTTTTCCTTGTTTAGACTCAGATTTACTCGTTTAGCGGCTTCCCAGAAATGTCGAAGGTTCTCATCGTGCTCTTCCCAAGTGGTTCCGCAGATGGTGAGATCGTCGAGGTAGGCGTATGTTGATGATAAGTTGTTCGAGGATATGAATTCGTTCATGACGCGCTGGAAGGCCGCGGCTCCGTTAGTTACTCCCATAGGGATCCTTCTGAATTGGTATAGATTTCCGTCAGCCTCGAATGCTGTGAAAGGTCGTTCAGACGGATCGATTTCTACCTGGTAGTATGCGCTTGACAGATCAATTACGCTGTAGTATTTGTGTTGTGAGACTTTGTTGGCTATATCATCGATTCGCGGAAGAGGATATGCATCTAGCATGGTTAATCGGTTGACAGTTTGAGAGAAATCGATTACCATGCATTTTTTTTTTGTTTTGGTAGATGTGATGACTACTTGAGCACGCCAGGGTGAGTTACTGGGTTCAATTATCTCATCCCTGAGTAGCTTTTCGATTTCTTTCCCAATGAAAATTTTCTCCTCAGAGCAAAATCGTCTGGACTTCGTGGCGATGGACGACAATCGGCAGTTAAGTTGCCGAATAGTGGTGGGGCTGAAATTCTTGATCGAGTAAGGCCGCATATATGGAGTGCTGGCTCCGGACCTCCGAAATTGATGTTCAATTCCTTGTGTCTGATTAAGAATGGGGTACCGAGTATTATGTCAGCGCACAGATCCGACAAGACGGATAGTTCGAGCTTTTCGTAGTCGCGGTCTCCCATCGTAACCTTCACTGTACATCGACCTGAGATGGCTGCGGATAGATTAGGCGAAGCCATTGATACGACGCCCGAGTGCGGAAGAATGGGCAGCTCTAAGTGTTTGGCTAGATCCTCACGAATGAAGTTGTCCGAGCTGCTAGTATCCAACAAGGCGAGACACGAACGGCCGTTGAGTTGGTAGGCATGGAGGAGCTACACGATATAGTGGTACTAATGGTCGCTAATGCTGCGGCTGAGTGAGACGCTGTGGTTTTATCCTGTTTGTGACGTGCCGAGGAAGTACTTGAGCGGCAGACTTTGGCCCAGTGGCCGGTCTTTTCACATTTCGCACAGATAGAATCCTTTGCCGGACACCTGCTTCGTGGGTGGCGTCGAGACCCGCAGAAGAAGCACAGAGCGGCTTTGTTGTCGAAATTCGTAGCGGCTGAAGAGTTTGGGAGATCGTCTCCTTGGACGCAGGCAGGCCGGGCAGAGTCAGTAGTCGGCGACGGTTCGTGGCGAGAGCCAGTGGCTGCAACAGCACCGTAATGAGTGAGGTACGATTCTGAGTTTTTCTGGGCCTGATCTAATGTTCGAGCCTGGACGATAGCCTTTTCCAGTGAGAGTGTCATTTTCGAGTAAGCGGGTGCGGATGGCGCTATCTCTAATTCCTCGGATGAAAGCGTCTCTCACAGATGAACTCCTGTTTTCGTCGGCGGAAACCGATTTGAAGTTGCAGTCATTGGCTAGTTGTTGAAGAATTTGCAAGTACTCATCGAGGGTTTCCTCGGGCTTTTGGTGACGGGTGGACAACAGGTGGCGAGCGCATACCTCGTTTGGCTTCTTGACGTAGGTGGCCTCTAAGGCTGCCATGGCATTCTCATAAGTAGAGCAGTCTTGAATGATATCAGCGACATCGGGGCCGATATGTATGAATAGAACCTCCAATTTATTGGGGTTGTGTTCGGCGATAGTACTCAAGAAATATTTGAATCCGCGCGACCATAATTTCCATAGTTTCCCAGCTTGGGGAGAATTCGGAGAAGTAATAAATTTATCCGGGCGAATCACCTTCTCCATGATATAGTAAGATTACTGGATGAATATTTGCTTGCTGTATCTGAAAGGCCGACTGAATGGCTGATTGAAATGTTGAATAAATTGTGGTGCCGCGTTTGTTAGCGGGCTAAAGATAAAGTAAAGGCCAATTTGAGGCTTTATTCAACATAAACATAGCATAGATCTGAAACACAGAAAACAATAATTAGTAAAGACTCATTACACCATGCAAACTACAAACATGCAAGAAAAGAGAGTTACAGACATGCAGAGTAAAAAAAAAAAAAAAAGTAGGTAAAGTTAAACAAAAAGTGGGTTAGTTTACGTTACGAGCTACATCTACGTTCGTGTTAGTCTAATTTTTTT
This sequence comes from Bathynomus jamesi, assembly GCA_023014485.1. Classification (NCBI taxonomy): domain Eukaryota; kingdom Metazoa; phylum Arthropoda; class Malacostraca; order Isopoda; family Cirolanidae; genus Bathynomus; species Bathynomus jamesi. Next base: position 1,171,904 of record JAJOZX010000436.1, read on the forward strand.
TTTTTTTTTAATAATTTTATTGCTGGCATCACACGCTGGCATGTCACAAGCTGGCATTCATCGTCAACAGACTCATCCTCGAGCACCACCACCAGAGCTCCTGTTGCTAACTTTGTTTTTTTATATTAAACAACGTTAATACCTTTAAAATGTCTGTCAAGACGGTTCTTAAACATATTAACGCTGGTAGAAGGAACGACTGACGCGGGAAGATTATTCCATTTATCAATTACTTTAAACGTAAAGAAGTTTTTAGCGATATTAGTAATGAAACGTCTGCCACGCAACTTAAATCCATTATTGCGAGTATTACTATTATCGAAAGTGAACAATTTGCCAAAATTTACGTTATCGATGTTATTAACGATTTTGAAAACTTCCTCGTCAACGTTCGCTAACTCCCTATCATCCATCGTGTACGTGTAATTATTGTTGTGAGAACCTATATGCAAAATGATGATGATGATGATGATAATAATAATTGTTATAATTGTAACGTTAATCAAATACATTCAAATAATCAAACCATTTAGGTTTTAATCAACAAAATTCACATTATCTGGAAAAGATGAGAAAAGAATTAATAAATTTGAAAACATAACGAAAATAATCCTAGGTTTTAAAGTGTTACAAAATCTCTTAATAATTAGTAAATTAGTGAAATAATGTTTTAGAATAGTAGAAAAATTAAGCATTTAGGAAAGTATAAGCATATAGTAAGAATAAAGTTAAATAATATAGAAATAAGATCTCACAATAGTTATTTACATATAACGACCAAAACGTTTCGTTTGTCTCCGTTTTATCACATTTGTCTCATACAAAAACTTTAATTAATACGACAATAATAATAATAATAATAATAATAATAGTAATAATAATAATAAGGATGATAATAATAATAATAATAATAATAACAATAATATTAATAATAACTTCAGCTATATTCCTATTCTTGCCCACTGAGCTATGACCTGGGAGCAGGCACGTGCACAGGGGGGGGGCTTGGGGGGCTTGAGCCCCTGCCCTTTTCTTCTTCATATCTATAGTGCCCTTTTAGTCAAAATTCATAAATATATTGATTCGACATAAATTTGAATTAATTAGTTATATTTTTATTTAGTTACTGCTACTTCAACAGATTTTCAAAACTGGAATTACTTTGATCTATGATTTTTTTATTAGAATAATAAACTTAACATACTGTTACTATTATTTTGTCAATCAGGGAGGACGTCCCTAGTGGTAACACTGACTGCAGCTGTTCACTGTTGATTGCGTCTCTCGGGTATGTGGGTGTATTGTTTACTGTTTGTTTATTTTACGTTAACCTAAGCTAACTAGTGATTTCTCACTGATAATTATGGTAAGTTGGAATCCAAAGCAGTGTGACATTACTCGTAAAGTTGGTAAAAACGTCCACGTCCCCTACTAGGCTAGGCCCATCAGTACACCAGTGTGTCAAACGATGGATTTGGGGTTTTAGTACTGGCATGAATTTCATTAAATTAATAAATGATTTATTAAACAACATATCATAACCTTTTCATTTTTAATATGAAATTGATTTTTAAAAACAATACAATTTTCATTAAAAGTGAATAAAAATACCTAGATTATTTATTATAAAACGATGCAATTTACCGCAAGGACGACAATTACGGTAGATCCTTCTGCCCTTTATCCTGCTGATTGATACTTATAAAAGTTATAAGTAAAGTAACTATTTAGAAATTGCATGCTATTAAATATTGTGAATTTGGTTAACAAAAGCTTAATTAGGTCTACTGCCTAGATTAGGTTAGATTAGGCCTAAGATAATAAAAGTGAAGAGAAATATATTTTTGAAGCAATTTGAAGCTAAAAGTCAATATAAGTAAAATTGAATAATAATTGTAAATACATTCCAATATTTCAATATCTTCATATCTTTTGAAAATCTTGCAATAAAAACATGCCTTTTTACAACAAATTTTCATTTATTTTCTTTAATCAGCTTTATATACAAAAATAATGCATTGAATTTAATGGAATTTAAGAATATTTACCACATACAATTTTAAAATTTTTCTTTGTGTGTGTATACATATATATAGCCTATATGGCATTGCTGATTTCATTTTTAAAAATGTTAGGGGAGTGCCCTTTTTTCAACTGAGCCCCTGCCCTTCTGAAAGTCTGTGCACGTCACTGCCTGGGAGCCTGTCTAAGCGCCCACTAGTAGAAACGGGGTCCTAAGCGGCCGCTTAGTCTGCTTATGCCAGGAAACGGCCCTGCATATGGGAATAACAGGCAAAGTGGGAAAATGGATCTACAACTTCCTCAGAAAACGACTACAGGTGGTCAAAATTCAAGGTGTATCATCATCAGAAGTACGCAGTTCAGTACCACAAGGTACAGTGCTGGCCCCACTCCTGTTCATTATCATGCTAACAGACATAAACAGTGGAGTAAACAGCAACAGTACAGTAACATCATTTGTGGACGATACAAAGATCAGCAGAAAAATCAGCGATGCAAACGAAGTAGAGGCCTTGCAGAGGGACACAAACAAAATATACAAATGTTCAGAAGACAACAATATGACATTTAACACCGAGAAATTTCAACTCTTGAGACATGGTAGAAATGAGGAACTTAAAAGACTGCATATTATGCATATTATACACCCCCATATAAAAAGGAAGAAATTAATAAACTAGAAGAACCGCAGAGAGGTTTCACAGCCAAGATTGATGGCTGCAAAGAACTCAACTACTGGGAAAGACTACGTAAACTAAATCTGTACTCCATGGAAAGAAGAAGAGAGAGGTATACCATAATCTACATATGGAAAATGATCGAAAAACTGGTACCAAACCTCAAACTAAAGTAGGAAAATAGGAAAGGCAGAATGTGTAGTGTTCTCAAATTAAAGGCCCGACAAGGGACCTCCTTAACTTTGAAGGAAAATAGCTTGGTTGTCAGGGGTCCAAGAATTTTCAACCAGCTTCCAAAGGACCTCAAACATTACATGGGTCAAAGCTGAAGTCTTCAAGAGAAGACTAGATGCCTGGCTCAGGACGATACCAGATGAGACGGGTGTACCTGGCTATGTACGGTGGAGAGCGCGAGCAACTCACTCCTCCACCAAACCAGGACTAGAGGCGGGGCCACCAGCTTGATCCTCGTGTGAAGAAAGACCGACGCACGGAACCCAAACAAGGTTAACAAGGTATATATATATAAATCAAATTGATTGTCAAAAGTAATAGAAAATATGAAATAGTTTCCCATATATTAAATAATTAATTAAATAATATAAAATTAATTAACATAGAAAAAAATAGTTGAATTAAAAAGGTAATTTAAAAAAATTTAAATAAATTTTTAGATCTTTTAATCTATAGAATTTGTACTTACATTAGATTACAACGGTCTTAAATATATGAGTCGCAATTCTGACACCATTTATAGATTGTATAAATTTTGAGTGTATATACACATAAAATTGACGTTATGTATAGTAAACTAATTGAAGTACAAATCACATAAGGTGGATTTGTTCGTAGGTGGTTACATTGCAGACCAATAGTTACATTTCACTCATGAATGTGTTAACAAAGTGATCAACGTCCTTCAGTTTTGTGATTGAGTTCTAAAAGGACTATTTCACTGACTTTCCAAAAACTATGTGTTTTTGTAACTGGAACGCACTTATTTTAAAAACTCTTTATTTAACTGTGGAAACAATTTCGAGAAATTATGGGAGAAGTCTTGATAGGATTGTATGGTTATTGTGTTTCGCTTTAAAGATTAAGTTCTGAACAAAATTTGCTTTTAGGTGGGTAAACCGGTCACTTTCTTTCCACAATATGCAGACTGAGCCGGATTAAACGGTAACCAAACACGCACGTGCGTGGGGTCAAGACAAGAAGGCCCGTGAGGGGCCATGAGGATAACATATTATATTCTCAAGTTTTTAAAATAAATTTAAACTATAACACTTAATTAGATTGTCCACGTTGAGCTGTACAGGTCCCGTCTATCGATGACTGGAAAATATCTTCCACATAAAGTAGTATATTAATTTATATAAAATAAAATGGCGCCAACCTCTCTCACGTGACATGGGTAAAAGTGTGGAAAATGCAATAAATATATAAAATTTGAAAACATTAATTCAACTTTGGAAAAAATGAAACCAAATCTCGCTGACGGTGCACGATAATTGCAACGCCATATAATTAGGTCGACGGGCTTCAACTGACACAGTCGGCTCCGAAGTTCATCGTTAAATTATGTACGGTCAAATTTGACTTCTAACTTAATTAAATCTTAATTTGTGTAGCAAATCAGGTTAAGGTTAACAATACTGAACAATTTTTTTTTGTTTTATTTTAAAAAATTAAATTGCTTATTAGACTTCGGCTTATATAATTAATCGGGCGTCTATACGCTATACAAACTAGTCCCATGTTTAACAACTGTTATTTATAGATTTATTTGCAATTTCTATTCACCAAAACCACTTATTCATGGCATAAAAAAACCATTTGGAATTTAGTGATAATTTTATTTTTTTTTAAATAAAACAAGAAAAATGTTCACTATTATTAACTTTTAACAGCAAATCCATGATTTTTAGTTGTTTCTTGCACTCCCAATATATTTTGAAGTAATTCATCATCTGACAGAAAGAATATCGAAGTTGGTTTAATTTTAACATCGTTTACACATTTAGTTCAGATAATAATTTATGTGTGAGGAAGTGATGGAAATATTTAAAATTTCCTACGTACTTCTTATTTAGGAATCTACATCGGTGTGATTATTAAGTTCTCTGAAGTTCTAAGGGTTATCCCGAAATTAGGCTTAGCATTAAGTTCGCTGCCCACCAGAGGGCAGTGAAACGAGTGTTAATGCCATCAATCGGAAAAGTAAGTCCCCTTTAAAACTTGGAAAGGGAGATTTGGGTAGAGCGAAATATATTACGTGCAGCGGGTTCGTTACTGCATCCCTTTCTCCATTTCTCAGACTGGCTTGGGACAGTGTGCGGTGGGGTTAATTTGTTAAGGTGAAAAATACTGTGAAGTGTGAAATGTGGTATAAAGTGTAATTTGTATAAAAATGGTCATAAATATACAGTATGTTCACGTGTCATCAAAAATGTTATTCAAAATTGCAGATTCAAAACTCTGAATTCAGCAGGTCAAATCTAAAAGAATACCCCTATTGCCAAAAATTAACATAAAATGCTTTAACAAGTCTCTGTTTCGGAAAATGGGACCAGCCTAGCCGTGACGCTCTGGTGATTCTGTTCAATTTACGAGTACAATTACTTCGCGACTTTGTTCCTCCCAAGCTTAATCTCGTTTCAGGGATTCCATGCTCCGCTCGTAGTCACTTACAAAAAAAAATCAGTTATCTAATTTTATCTCCAATTCTGAAGTATATCGAATTCCTTGTAAGGATTGTTCGAAGAGCGATATCGGGGAAATATTGACTTTAAAAGACCCTTTAACCAACATAAATATAGTTTAAATACGGCCGATGAAAATTCGGCTTTGCATAGGCATCGCTTAGACAGGAAGCATAATATTAATAATAATAACGCTCACTTACCTTTAAATATTACTAACAATGACAGTCGTAAACTCACCAACTCATTTATGATAAAAAATAGTGTAAATTTTAATATAAAACACGGAACCTTCCAACTTGATTTTATGACCAGCCTTTGGCTCTGAAAGTCTCCTATTTTTTCAAAATAACTTACGCCCGTTTGAGTTGTCTGAAACATGATGGTTTTAGTAAATACTCCTATTAACTCTGACTTACTTTTAGTTTCTATCCACCGCCTGAATGACGTGGATTGTTTCTTTCGAAAAGCCTCGCGGTTTGGACAGCAATATTTATAATATTCTTTATATTTGGGGTAAATATCCCGCAGAACACATCACTCGAAATTACGTACCACATAATAATTTTCTTATGTATTGTAATGTGCTTTAACAGAATCTGCTATCCGTTTTATGTACAATTGAACAGGTTTTGCGATTAATTTAGTTTCGAAGAAATGTATATCACAAAAAAAGGATAGCAAATTTGGTAAATATTCCTTTTGGCACACATCGGTGTTTTTCAACACCAGTAGTATAGCCGAAAAAGGGGAGAGTGCAAGAATGTTGCAAGTTATTATGTAATGTTGCAAAGGGGGTGGGGGGTGTTGCAAAAAAAGGGGAAAAAAAAAAATTCCCCCAAAGGGGGAATGCTGCAGGTGCAACAAGGAAAACTTGGAGGCGGCGTTATCCCCCAAGAGAAAGGAGAGAAAGGAGGAGAGGTGTTCACCTGGCAGGAGCCAAGTGCATATTAAGACTTCAGCCGAGTAGGCGTTGTTTTATAGGCTCCTAATCAGCCAGCTGGCTTAGAAGGCGTAAATGGCTTGAGTTGCCAGATAGCGCCATGTATTCATTTAATTCTAATCGAAGACTGAGTTGCCAGATACCACTTTTTAGCGATACCATTGTATACATTATTATAGACTCCTAATCAGCCAGTTGGCTTAGAAGGCGTAAATGGCTTGAGTTGCCAGATACCACTTTTTAGCGATACCATTGTATACACTATTATAGACTCCTAATCAGCCAGTTGGCTTAGAAGGCTTAAATGGCTTGAGTTGCCAGATACCACTTTTTAGCACCATGTATTCATTTAATTCTAATCGAAGACTGAGTTGCCAGATACCACTTTCTAGCGATACCATTGTATACATTATTATAGACTCCTAATCAGCCAGCTGGCTTAGAAGGCGTAAATGACTTGAGTTGCCAGATAGCGCCATGTATTCATTTAATTCTAATCGAAGACTGAGTTGCCAGATACCACTTTTTAGCGATACCATTGTATACATTATTATAGACTCCTAATCAGCCAGTTGGCTTAGAAGGCGTAAATGGCTTGAGTTGCCAGATACCACTTTTTAGCGATACCATTGTATACACTATTATAGACTCCTAATCAGCCAGTTGGCTTAGAAGGCTTAAATGGCTTGAGTTGCCAGATACCACTTTTTAGCACCATGTATTCATTTAATTCTAATCGAAGACTGAGTTGCCAGATACCACTTTCTAGCGATACCATTGTATACATTATTATAGACTCCTAATCAGCCAGTTGGCTTAGAAGGCGTAAATGTTGCCAGATACCACTTTTTAGCGATACCATTGTATACACTAATATAGACTCCTAATCAGCCAGTTGGCTTAGAAGGCTTAAATGTTGCCAGATACCACTTTTTAGCGATACCATTGTATACATTATTATATTTCTTAAAAGTTGGTTTAGAATACCGGTAGTAGGTTTAGAAGGCGTAACATGATATAATTAAGTAAAACAACATTGCATCATTCTGTTTATTATAAATATATAGAAAATAAATATACATTTCAATTGAGGAATATGCATATAATCATAACAGTACAGGAAATATATACACACAATTATGGTGATATATATAAAATAAATATACATTTCAAATAGAAATAAATATACATTTCAATAATAATAGAAATATGCATATAATCAGTACAGGGGAAATATCACGCAAAATATATATAAATACAATTCAATAATAATAGAAATATGCATATATCGTACAGGAGAAATATCAAGCAAAATATATATAAATACATTTCACTTTTTTTCAAAATACTAAACTCGGTCTTAATCGAGTTTACAATTACATCATTATTGCTCTGCATTACGCAGTATATGCGGCTTAATAATATTTCACCGCTTAAAGTATAGGGAAACCTGTATTCGATATGAAGGGCTTTCATATCGCTCGGTACTATTTTTGTTCCCACTTTACAACCGGTTGGTAAGTCATCTTTAAATACGTCTAGAATACAATCAAAAGCACGCACAAAGAGTTCATCGTTAGCTACATTATTAAACACAAGTTTATAAGCACGCTTTTCCAATCGAGGGCTTATTTCTACCGACTCGAGCTTTTCAATCGTGAACTCACTCAACATAACGGCAATTGAAATAATCTTCTAAATCGTTACGACAACTGCGCGTTATATAAAGAAATAGTTCTTCAGGGTGAACGGTGTAGGTGAGCTCAGCCTTGTACCGATCAATTGCTTTGTACCAAAGTTCATGGTATTTCAAAGAGTCTAAACTTTTTAAATAAACATCCAGCACTAGACCATTCTCACCAGCCCTACACTCGGTAAACCCATCGAGCAGAGCGGTGTAGGCGTATTCAAGTACTGTATCAAAATAAAGCATGTCCGTAACACGCGCGTCTAATATAGGTTTCAGCTTGCGGAATCCGACTATTTCAAACATTCTGTCGAGGATGAAACGGTTTCGCGTAGGAACAAGAGCGTTATTATCAGAAGCATTCTTCCACATCAGCCGTATATCAATGCACGGCCGATCGTTATTTATACAAACGTACATACAACGGCGTATGAGGGTGCGTCACTAATCTGCTCTCTTCTTGTACCTACGTTAGCAGGTATTTTATAACGATCTTCACTCCACTTCTCAACTATCACGAAGATTCTATTCATCTCTCGACACTTAAATAAACCCGTTTGTTTGTTTGTCTACATTCCGTTTCCAGTACATAGCTAATGGTACCGGAATTACGCCTGAACACGCGCAACGATTTCGTCACAGACACATCGTACGAGGCGTTGAGAATGCTGCTCAAAGGAAGTTCCATCGTATTCGAGGAGCGCACGTCCACTCGGTTCAAGCTCTGAGATAACTATGACCGTGTGAGGCACGCAGGTAGGCAGGAATGGTTCGACGGGCGGCTGACTCGATGATACGTGAATGGGCTTGTTCGTATGATCCGCGAGTCGAATTGTTGTACATATTTCGGTACAAGAATTAATTTCATCACTACCAGCCTACGCACCAGACATTTACCTCAGGATAAGAACTAGGAACATTTTATGTTTTACTAAACATCTTCACACTCCGGCGCACTATTTGAGAGGAACCTATGTTCATATTTTTCCTTTCTGCCCATCAAACGATACTCGTCTCTAAAGTCTGTTAAAAACTCACGCAGGGCACTAGCCACAACCTCACTACGAACCTCATCATGATATACGTTAATATAGTGATAAAAATACTTAAGATTGTCCAGGATCACGAGATTCACATTTTCAGTCGTAGGGTATGAGTAATCGACATGGTGTAGCATCACGAAATACCGCTTGTCACACCACCCATCCGCAAGACTCATTATCCATACCTGCTGCTTCTCTTCTGCACGCGTTGTTTCTTTTACTTCACGGTGTATGTGAGACTTTATAAAGTTTAGCTCTGCAGTATACTTCAGCACATCGTCTGTGCAACGAAAGCCTTCAACGATCTCACCAGAACATCCGTAGAGTATTTGTACATCTTGGAACTTCGCACAATCCAATGTGTTTTTAAAAGAGGTATACGAGGGAGGAATATGAAGTTTTTCGGTATCCACCACATCCTGACTCTTTGCTGAATACCATTTCATAAACGTTGTACAAGCAATATTAAAGGTAGCCATTTGAATACACGTCTGATCTGAATACACGTCAGATCTCTCGGGCTTACTGCGGTCGACTGACCACGCAGGGACTCCCAGATAGTAGCATGACTCACGGTCTTACAGTAGGCGGAGCTTAGAACTTTCACCTGCACACACACACACACACACACACACAAACACACAAAGGAGAAAGTGAAACGCTATTTGAAACATGATTTATTTAATAAACGAGATATTCAAGTTATATATATATATTTACAAATACGTGTAATAAATCAATAGATACTTTACAGATACGATTTAATGAACGAGATATTCAAGTTATATATATATATATTTAAAATTAGCCAAAACACATTCTCATTGCGCTTACGAAAAAACATATTAACAATATATGATGGTAGATGAATCCAATTAAATTCTGTTTATTAAATAAATAATTTTACACACTTAATTTTCATTATAATATTCGAATATCAGTGGGGAAAAACGAACGGAAATGAAAATTTATGAAACAATCAAAACAGACGATCATCATTCCCCAAACCCGTATGTTATATATATATATATATATAATATATATAATAAACGAATGAACAACTCCTGCACACACACACACACACACACGCACATGAGGAAAAGGCGACTCTGTGGCATTTCGAATCGTGTCCCTAGAGACCTTTTCGGCCGAGGGTTAATCCTTTCGTCCAAGATATTCGAGCAAAAAGCACCGTTTACTTCAAATATTAATATTATCATTATTATTACTTCTACAATGAAAATATTTACGCGTAATTTGTATGGTATCATATTCTTAGCTAACTTCTCTGTTATTGAAAGAAATATAACAGAATTAACAAAGTTACCCAATAAATAAATCGTTAGACTGAAAATTATCATATTCACAAATCTACACACACACACACACACACACACACACCTCTGTATATATTACGAAAATCAGGAAAAATGTCAAACGTGTATTAATTTAAATGATCCTAAACGTATATTATGAGAAATTAATTACTATTTTCACCTTTTAAGAGAGTCATTTATTATAAGAATTTAATTACTCAATATAAGAAATTAAACGCGCGCGTAATATATATAACTCAAAACACACGTGCCTGCGTTGAAACCTTTGAAAGGTGTGGGCGTTCACAGAGGAATTTTTGCTGGAACTTCTCTCTCTCTCTCTCGTATCCCTTCACTCCAAATCTTAGCTTTCACACAAGCACACACACACACCTGTATATATATATCATGAAAATCAGGAAAATAACAAACGTGTATTAATTTAAATGAAACTAACATACGAGCCTCATTCCCCAACCCGGCTATATTATATATATATATATATATATATATATAATAAACGAATAAACTCGTGCACACACACACACACACACACACACACACACACACACACTTCCCGGAAACCAATGCATTTTTTCATCTCTCCGTGGAGCAGAAAAAATATTACGCGCTTTTCATCTTAAAGTGAATTAAAGCAATTTTATGAAAAAGAATATGAATTTCAGAACTAAGTTAACATTTATACAAGGCTAGAAGCTTTATCAACTCCTAATTTATTTCTCAATGATAACCTATATTTTTAATATAATTAATTAATTTTCTTTTTATCATAACTCAGCCGAGCAACGATGTTAAGCAACGTTGGAATCCAAAGGACTTCCCTTACACTTTCCTCACCAGCGAGACTTTAAACTACGTAGGCCCACCACCCCCCAAACATTATTTTGACTGTATGGATGAACGTGAAGACTTTGATCGATACTACGACAGTTTTAATGAAAGTAACCCTTATAATATAGCTGATGAATGTGAGCGTTATTGCGTGAATGATGTGCGCGTGCTTAGAGTATGTGTCCAGGCCTTTAGAAGGATGTACATAACCCGTTTCAAATGCGATCCACTGCAAGTCGCAACCGCCATCGCATCATTATGTTTTACGGTGTTCAAGAATAACTTCATGCCTAAAGACACCTTAGCCATTATTCACCGAAACAACCCCGCAGTTACGGACACAAGGCTATTTACTAATAAAATAAATGTATATCTTGATAAATTTAATGTTAATGAAGTCGCCTTGGCAATTTCCAGTTCCGAGAAAAAGACTCTCAAAGCCATTTCTCTCTTTGTGCATATATATTATTAAAAATGTTAATTGTTCTAAGACTATTTATAAAAGAAAATGGGATTTTGGCACAACTTGCATAATTATGTATTCTACAACTTGCTTATTGTAATTTTAAATATGTTATGAACGTTATACGCGTCACTATTAAATGTCATTTTTTTTTTTTTTTTACTTTCGATTTGATTTTGGATTATGTGTTTCAGCTTTGTAATTTTAATTTTTATTATTGAACAGTTTTAATTTTATACTTTAGATCTAGCTATCCACGTTTATATATTTTGTCATTTATACATTTTTATCAGGCATTGAAATGCGATAGTCCCCCGAAACAGCGGATGCTGCCAAATATAATAACTTTTCTGCGCTACGTCATCGTCTTTATCCTAAATATAAAGTTTAATACAGTTCTTAGTACCTCTGTCGTTCAATTATTAATCTTATATGTTATAATGTTTCAGAACAATCATATGATCCCTTTCCAGATAAAAGCCTAGTCCAAACGTATTTGGTTTTAGAATTTATAAATCTTAAAAAGATATAGAAAAACAAGAAACACAAAGGAGAAAATGAATTCCTAACTGACGCATTTACATGCACAAATATACGTAATAATAATAATAATAATATCGCTAACAATAGACATATATCTGCTCTTATTTAGCTATTTGTTATTTGTAGTTAAACAGCAGTGAACATTCCTCAAACAGTAGGCTGTAGACCTGACATACTATGCACGAGAATTTTGTCAAATTTCCAGATTCCAGACAGTTCATAATACAGCTCAGTCCAGACCTCATTTTTTATGGTGACTGTCACTGGGACACATTTTCCAGATTGCTAGGAACAAATGAATAAAATGCCATGACTACAATCTTGTAGCTCACCAACCTTTTTCCTGAGCTTTAATTCTGAAAATATTTTTTTTCATCAATACTATATTTGGTCCTTAGTTATAAAGAACACATCATTTGATGTTTAAAGACTCCCAAGTTCCAGGAAAATTGAGATGGTCATTTCACTCAAAAATCTGACAAGATAATTGATCACACAGTTTCCAAATTAGTTGGCAAATTTATGAAAAAAGTGTGTGGAAACCATTCATGTGCAAAAGTCTTAGTTTGATAAAATATGGTAAATGTGGTACACAGTAGCTCTTTAGTTAATTTCAAGAAAAATTTAGACACTTTCATGAGTGAAAGAGATAGTTTGTAGATTGTATATCGTGTATATCCTTAGTTTCAGTTTTGTAGGCTCTTTTGGTGGAAGTAAATAGTTGTATATTAATTAGCTAGTTTGAGATTGACATTTTACAAAATTTTATTATTATTAAAATGTAGCTGATGACTTGGATTACCTCAATAGGCCCAAGTGCCTTCATGTTTTCCAAATGTAATGTAACGTAATAACTTAGCTAAGAATACGGTATACACTATTCACATTCAGCAAACTATCTCTTTCATTCATGGAAGTGTCTAAATTTTTCTTAAAATTAACTAATGAGCTACTGTTTACCACATCATATGGCAAGTCATTCCAAAAATCTACTACTCTATGAGTAAAGAAGTATTTTTGTAGATCAAGTCAACAAGTCTGTTTTCTAATTTTCTTATTATGCCCACAAGTTATCCCATCAGTATCTAGTGAGAAAAAGTTATGTACATCTAAAGTGTCCAAACCTGAAAACATTTTAAACATCTGTATCATATCTCTCTTCATGTCTCTCAAAACTAAACATGCCTAGTTCCTTTAATCTTTTCCAGTATCCCTAACTACTGTCATCAAATGAATTAGCCACAGCCTACTAAGGGCCTATTTCTTTTTACAACATTGAATTGTAATTTTACTTCCATTTTATTACTTGGTAAGTTAATTCACAAATGTTAAATTATCTAAATAAGTTTTACTCATAAAAAAAGACATATACCTAGATTATTACTACATTTGCAGTACAAAACCTTAAATTTAAGTAGCGTATTACTTCCCTTAATACAAGTGTACAGTACTTAGCTATATACAATAATGAATTCCTGAGTTTTTAAGCATGTGAATTATTGGCTATAAGTTCATATTCTTTTTAATATGTGTTGTTTTATGTAAATTCGTATGTAAACTTATATACAGCTAATAACTCTTATGTTTAGACACTGACTCAGGAATTTATTATTGTACTCAGGCTTTAAGTCTGATTGTCTTCAACACTCCATGGCCTCACAGCCATAAATTGACAATTTATTATTCAGCTTGATACAGGTCTGTAGTTACTTAGGCTTTTTTTAAATACTCCTCAATTTTAGATAAACAATCATTTGATAACTTGTACTGTCTCCCCATTTTCTCAGCAACTGTAGGTGGTTCAATTGAACACAAAACATGTTGGAATGGAATCCTGCAAACATCCTCTTGTTCAGGCCATTTAAAAGGATTTTTCATGAAATTTACTAATAGATCCTTCTCAGTATCACACACTTAAACTATGTTTCCAACAAACCAGTCACCTTCATAGAAACAGGCCACATATGTACCAGGTTTATATTGGTAAGCCACATTTTCTTGGACCAAAAATTAATTACTTTAGATGTCACAAATACAATTTTAAGGTATGTATATAGTATAAGGGGTTTATCAGCTATCATGTATTTATTTTGAAGTTGTAGCAAAGTTTGTTTAACCAGCTATTTTTATTTTTCTTGCTCTACTTTGCCCACAACAACAACCTTAAGGGTTTCAAATGTTCAATCAAGAGTTAAAGTTACATTTGCAGTTTTAAAACAGGTTTGTAATGGGTTTTTATTGATAAATGATGAAATAGAGAAATCTTCATTTCCTTGGTGGTTCCTTATTCTTTACATTCAAGGCCTATCCTAACTAAAAACATTGTAAATTTTTAATTCAACCTGCGTCACAGGTTGATGTCTTAGTGACAGAATGGGGTTATCTGGCAAACTTTTTTCCTGAAACTGTACTGTGCATGTTTAAAACTAACATTTATTTCAGAAGTTTTGCGCAATGATTCCTCATTTCATGAAAGTAATATAAGTTACTCATTACTAAAACACTTGGTTTTGAATAATAAATATTACACCTTTTGGTTTAAAGAGAAAATATTTGTGAACAAAAAGGGTTAAGAACTACATGTTTAAGTTTAAACGTTATTGTAACCCCTCCTGGAAATCTCTTCAGAGATAATTATGTGACTCTTACATGGTAAATTGGTGTCAATTGTTACTCCAATGAATTTTTTTAACTATTATGATATAGACTTAACAATTCAGTTAATCCTATAACTATATATATATATATATATATATATATATTATATATATATATATATATATATATATATATATATATATATATATATATATATATATATATATATATATTATAATTTATGAAACTGAAAACTTTTAGTATTTCTATATAATTTAAATTGCTGACAATTAGAAAAAAGAAAGAAATCAATAGTTTAACCATAAACTAAATAAAATAAGCATTTAACTTGACTTTGTGTGTACTTTTTTCATAAAATATTTTTCCTGGTTGGGCTATTTTTCACTACTCTGCGATTTAATTAGCTGGTTGGGTTTTGTTCTGGCTATTTTTCAAATTGGATTCAGTTTAGTGGTGTTTGTGATAGAATTATGACGTGCCACTCGTGTGATTTTGATCTGAGTCGTCATGTGTCCTAGATGAAGACAAAGGATTGGATGTTTTTATCAATTACGGCTTTATTCTCTCATCCTTAACTTGTCCGAAATGTGAAGTGAGTGCCTAACACGAAAAGATCAGAAGATATTTAGGTGAAATAACCAATATCAGCCTGTTAGGTTAATTGAATGCCTGGTTAGATCAACTATACACCCTTGATGAGCCAATAAAACATGTCTAGGGCCTACATTTCTAAGTTTAAACATTATAACTGAATGCTCAGAGTGTGAAAAAGTTTGAAGATAGCCAGTACTTGGACCTCTACTTTTTATTGTTTATATTAATGACTTGGAATGTGGATCTAAATAGGAAAACCTCACTATTTTCAGATGATACAAAATTGGGCCAAAACGTAAGATCTTTAACAGATGTCATGAGAAAGCAAAAGGCTATTGATGAAGTAGATGCTTGGACAGATAGATGGGTGATGAAATTTAATGTGGAAAAGTGTAAAGTTATGCATGTTGGTCGTGGCAAGGGCTGGTAAAAACCTTTTTTGAAAAAGTCAAATACCAATGGTTTTTATAAAAGCCAATGGCTTTTTTGTTTTTTTTAAATGACTTAAACCATGGTTTAAGCCAAACAACCCTGATCATAACAATCCAGAATTTGAGTATAACTTGGTTGGAAGTTGGATAAATGAAGAAAAGAAGGAGCGAGATTTGGGTGTCAATGTGAATCATGCTCTTAAGCCTACAACTCACTGTATTGAAATTAGAAATAAGGATAATGTTAGATTGAACCTAATGCGGAAACTTTTACAAAAGATCGCAATAATAGGCCAAGAGACACTGACCTTAAGCTTTTTCAACAAAGATGTAAATCGTAGTTAGTACAACATAGTTTTCAAACAGAATAGTAAAATTCTGGAATAGCTCAGATGAAGAAGTTGTGAGTTCCCGTACTTTGGAGACTTTTGAGAATAAACTAGATAAAATAATGCCCGAAAGAGATATTTGGTAATGATGTTTTGTTGGAGCAGGCAATGGTGTGGTGAAGAGGAACGTGAACCCTTCCCACATATATATATATATATTATATATATATATATATATATATATGTGACTTTTTCACACTCTGAGCATTCAGTTATATGTTTAAACTTAGAAATGTAGGCCCTAGACATGTTTTATTGGCTCATCAAGGGTGTATAGTTGATCTAACCAGGCATTCAATTAACCTAACAGGCTGATATTGGTTATTTCACCTAAATATCTTCTGATCTTTTCGTGTTAGGCACTCACTGTCACATTTCGGACAAGTTAAGGATGAGAGAATAAAGCCGTAATTGATAAAAACATCCAATCCTTTGTCTTCATCTAGGACACATGACGACTCAGATCAAAATCACACGAGTGGCACGTCATAATTCTATCACAAACACCACTAAACTGAATCCAATTTGAAAAATAGCCAGAACAAAACCCAACCAGCTAATTAAATCGCAGAGTAGTGAAAAATAGCCCAACCAGGAAAAATATTTTATGAAAAAAGTACACACAAAGTCAAGTTAAATGCTATTTTATTTAGTTTATGGTTAAACTATTGATTTCTTTCTTTTTCTAATTGTCAGCAATTTAAATTATATAAGAAATACTAAAAGTTTTCAGTTTTAATATATATTATATATATATATATATATATATTTGGATTAACTGAATTGTTAAGTCTATTATCATAATAGAAGTTAAAAAAAATTCATTGGAGTAACAATTGACACCAATTTACCATGTAAGAGTCACATAATTATCTCTGAAGAGATTTCCAGGAGGGGTTACAATAACGTTTAAACTTAAACATGTAGTTCTTAACCCTTTTTGTTCACAAATATTTTCTCTTTAAACCAAAAGGTGTAATATTTATTATTCAAAACCAAGTGTTTTAGTAATGAGTAACTTATATTACTTTCATGAAATGAGGAATCATTGCGCAAAACTTCTGAAATAAATGTTAGTTTTAAACATGCACAGTACAGTTTCAGGAAAAAAGTTTGCCAGATAACCCCATTCTGTCACTAAGACATCAACCTGTGACGCAGGTTGAAAAAAATTTACAATGTTTTTAGTTAGGATAGGCCTTGAATGTAAAGAATAAGGAACCGCCAAGGAAATGAAGATTTCTCTATTTCATCATTTATCAATAAAAACCCATTACAAACCTGTTTTAAAACTGCAAATGTAACTTTAACTCTTGATTGAACATTTGAAACCCTTAAGGTTGTTGTTGTGGGCAAAGTAGAGCAAGAAAAATAAAATAGCTGGTTAAACAAACTTTGCTACAACTTCAAAATAAATATATGATAGCTGATAAACCCCTTATACTATATACATACCTTAAAATTGTATTTGTGACATCTAAAGTAATTAATTTTTGGTCAAGAAAATGTGGCTTACCAATATAAACCTGGTACATATGTGGCCTGTTTCTATGAAGGTGACTGGTTTGTTGGAAACATAGTTTAAGTGTGTGATACTGAGAAGGATCTATTAGTAAATTTCATGAAAAAGAATCCTTTTAAATGGCCTGAACAAGAGGATGTTTGCAGGATTCCATTCCAACATGTTTTGTGTTCAATTGAACCACCTACAGTTGCTGAGAAAATGGGGAGACAGTACAAGTTATCAAATGATTGTTTATCTAAAATTGAGGAGTATTTAAAAAAAGCCTAAGTAACTACAGACCTGTATCAAGCTGAATAATAAATTGTCAATTTATGGCTGTGAGGCCATGGAGTGTTGAAGACAATCAGACTTAAAGCCTGAGTACAATAATAAATTCCTGAGTCAGTGTCTAAACATAAGAGTTATTAGCTGTATATAAGTTTACATACGAATTTACATAAAACAACACATATTAAAAAAGAATATGAACTTATAGCCAATATTTCATATGCTTAAAAACTCAGGAATTCATTATTGTATATAGCTAAGTACTGTACACTTGTATTAAGGGAAGTAATACGCTACTTAAATTTAAGGTTTTGTACTGCAAATGTAGTAATAATCTAGGTATATGTCTTTTTTTATGAGTAAAACTTATTTAGATAATTTAATATTTGTGAATTAACTTACCAAGTAATAAAATGGAAGTAAAATTACAATTCAATGTTGTAAAAAGAAATAGGCCCTTAGTAGGCTGTGGCTAATTCATTTGATGACAGTAGTTAGGGATACTGGAAAAGATTAAAGGAACTAGGCATGTTTAGTTTTGAGAGACATGAAGAGAGATATGATACAGATGTTTAAAATGTTTTCAGGTTTGGACACTTTAGATGTACATAACTTTTTCTCACTAGATACTGATGGGATAACTTGTGGGCATAATAAGAAAATTAGAAAACAGACTTGTTGACTTGATCTACAAAAATACTTCTTTACTCATAGAGTAGTAGATTTTTGGAATGACTTGCCATATGATGTGGTAAACAGTAGCTCATTAGTTAATTTTAAGAAAAATTTAGACACTTCCATGAATGAAAGAGATAGTTTGCTGAATGTGAATAGTGTATACCGTATTCTTAGCTAAGTTATTACGTTACATTACATTTGGAAAACATGAAGGCACTTGGGCCTATTGAGGTAACCAAGTCATCAGCTACATTTTAATAATAATAAAATTTTGTAAAATGTCAATCTCAAACTAGCTAATTAATATACAACTATTTACTTCCACAAAAGAGCCTACAAAACTGAAACTAAGGATATACACGATATACAATCTACAAACTATCTCTTTCACTCATGAAAGTGTCTAAATTTTTCTTGAAATTAACTAAAGAGCTACTGTGTACCACATTTACCATATTTTATCAAACTAAGACTTTTGCACATGAATGGTTTCCACACACTTTTTTCATAAATTTGCCAACTAATTTGGAAACTGTGTGATCAATTATCTTGTCAGATTTTTGAGTGAAATGACCATCTCAATTTTCCTGGAACTTGGGAGTCTTTAAACATCAAATGATGTGTTCTTTATAACTAAGGACCAAATATATAGTATTGATGAAAAAAAATATTTTCAGAATTAAAGCTCAGGAAAAAGGTTGGTGAGCTACAAGATTGTAGTCATGGCATTTTATTCATTTGTTCCTAGCAATCTGGAAAATGTGTCCCAGTGACAGTCACCATAAAAAATGAGGTCTGGACTGAGCTGTATTATGAACTGTCTGGAATCTGGAAATTTGACAAAATTCTCGTGCATAGTATGTCAGGTCTACAGCCTACTGTTTGAGGAATGTTCACTGCTGTTTAACTACAAATAACAAATAGCTAAATAAGAGCAGATATATGTCTATTGTTAGCGATATTATTATTATTATTATTATTACGTATATTTGTGCATGTAAATGCGCCAGTTAGGAATTCATTTTCTCCTTTGTGTTTCTTGTTTTTCTATGTACAGTGTGTCCGTAAAGTCATGGTGGGATTTTAAATAGCTATATTATTGCAACGAAACATGATAATGAGATGAAAAAAAGGCAAATTGAAGAACAACTCTAAAAGAATAACTTTATTTAACGTAGTTCGATATGGGCTCCTCTGGTAGCCCTGCAGACATCTAGGCGGTGATTCAATTCCAGCCACACACGCCCAAGAACATCAGGAGTGACGGATGCGATAGCTTCCGTGATTCGCTCGTGCAAGTGATGAATATCCCTAATGGGTACACTGTACAGTTAGGGTGACCCCTATTTTTCAACTTTTGAAATTACTTGCTCCCAACCCCTAATCTTCTTCCAATATATAAAAAAGTGCTCTGTGCAAAATGTCAGCTCAATTGGGCTATATTAAGGTGGCCCCCAAAGGCCCTAAAGTTTCAAAATTCACCGATAATTGGTATTTCTAATATAAAACCTTTATAATTCATTTGCAAACTTTGTTTGGCAAAATAATCACAAAGCATAATCGAAAGTGAATTTTATTTACAACAAATAATTACGCCGCTTATATAGGCCGCAGGCGCAGAACTTTCTAGAACCTTCCAGAAGCGGTTTTTTTACGCACTTATGATACTTTTCAATTTCCGTGAATATCTCGTCCAATTTTGGTTTTAAGTAAATAATGGTTATAACTAAATTTATTGTAAATTGAATTCTCTTTCGATCATATTCTATATTTCTTTCGAATAAAACACTGTAAAGAAGATAAAAACGGTTTTATATGAAAAAATATCAATATTGTTAAAATCTGAAACTTTAGGGCCTTTGGGGGCCATCTTAATATTCTGATTGAGCTGAAATTTTACACAGAGCATTTTTACATGGATTAGAACAACTTTGGAGGTTGGGAGATGAAACATATTTCATTTCAGAAAATCACATACAACTAAGGGCCACCCTACTGTACACGCTTTGCTTGACGTAACCCCACAAATAAAAGTCCAAAGGTGTCAGGTCCGGAGAGCGTGGAGGCCATGGCTTCCATCCTCCTCTTCCTATCCATCTCTGTGGAAATTTTTCATTAAGGAATTCTCGAACAACGTTGACATAGTGCGGAGGAGCACCATCTTGCTGAAAGATGACATTATTGTCAATAAACTGGGGTACTGCAAAATGTTCCAACATAGCGAGGTAGTTGTGTGACGTCACAGTGGGTTCCGCGAAGAAAAATGGGCCAATCACTCGATCTCGTGCTAGAGCACACCACACATTAACTTTCGGGCTATTACGCTCATGTTCAACATAGGCATGTGGACAGCCTAGACTAACTACGAGATAAAGGTTAAGCTTAGCCTAGACTAACTACAAGATACAACTTTGAGAGTTGTTCTTAAATTTGGCATTGTTTCATCTCATTATCATGTTTCGTTGCAATAATATAGCTATTTAAAATCCCACCATGACTTTACGGACACACATCACCGCCTAGATGTCTGCAGGGCTACCAGAGGAGCCCATATCGAACTACGTTAAATAAAGTTATTCTTTTAGAGTTGTTCTTCAATTTGCCATTTTTTCATCTCATTATCATGTTTCGTTGCAATAATATAGCTATTTAAAATCCCACCATGACTTTACGGACACACTATATCTTTTTAAGATTTATAAATTCTAAAACCAAATACGTTTGGACTAGGCTTTTATCTGGAAAGGGATCATATGATTGTTCTGAAACATTATAACATATAAGATTAATAATTGAACGACAGAGGTACTAAGAACTGTATTAAACTTTATATTTAGGATAAAGACGATGACGTAGCGCAGAAAAGTTATTATATTTGGCAGCATCCGCTGTTTCGGGGGACTATCGCATTTCAATGCCTGATAAACATGTATAAATGACAAAAATATATAAACGTGGATAGCTAGATCTAAAGTATAAAATTAAAACTGTTCAATAATAAAAATTAAAATTACAAAGCTGAAACACAATCCAAAATCAAATCGAAAGTAAAAAAAAAAAAAAAAAAAAAAAAAAAAAAGACATTTAATAGTGACGTATAACGTTCATAACATTTAAAATTACAATAAGCAAGTTGTAGAATACATAATTATGCAAGTTGTGCCAAAATCCCATTTTCTTTTATAAATAGTCTTAGAACAATTAACATTTTTAATAATATATATGCACAAAGAGAGAAATGGCTTTGAGAGTCTTTTTCTCGGAACTGGAAATTGCCAAGGCGACTTCATTAACATTAAATTTATCAAGATATACATTTATTTTATTAGTAAATAGCCTTGTGTCCGTAACTGGGGTTGTTTCGGTAATAATGGCTAAGGTGTCTTTAGGCATGAAGTTATTCTTGAACACCGTAAAACATGATGATGCGATGGCGGTTGCGACTTGCAGGGATCGCATTTGAAACGGGTTATGTACATCCTTCTAAAGGCCTGGACACATACTCTAAGCACGCGCACATCATTCACGCAATAACGCTCACATTCATCAGCTATATTATAAGGGTTATTTTCATTAAAACTGTCGTAGTATCGATCAAAGTCTTCACGTTCATCCATAGTCAAAAAATGTTTGGGGGTGGTGGGCCTACGTAGTTTAAGTCTCGCTGGTGAGGAAAGTGTAAGGGAAGTATCCTTTGGATTCCAACGTTGCTTAACATCGTTGCTCGGCTGAGTTATGATAAAAAGAAAATTAATTAAATATTAAAAATATAGGTTATCATTGAGAAATAAATTAGGAATTGATAAAGCTTCTAGCCTTGTGTAAATGTTAACTTAGTTCTGAAATTCATATTCTTTTTCATAAAATTGCTTTAATTCACTTTAAGATGAAAAGCGCGTAATATTTTTTCTGCTCCACGGAGAGATGAAAAAATGCATTGGTTTCCGGGAAGTGTGTGTGTGTGTGTGCACGGGTTTATTCGTTTATTATAATATATATATATATATATATATATATATATATATAGCCGGGTTGGGGAATGAGGCTCGTATGTTAGTTTCATTTAAATTAATACACGTTTGTTATTTTCCTGATTTTCATGATATATATATATATACACAGGTGTGTGTGTGCTTGTGTGAAAGCTAAGATTTGGAGTGAAGGGATACGAGAGAGAGAGAGAAGTTCCAGCAAAAATTCCTCTGTGAACGCCCACACCTTTCAAAGGTTTCAACGCAGGCACGTGTGTTTTGAGTTATATATAGTATATTACGCGCGCGTTTAATTTCTTATATTGAGTAATTAAATTCTTATAATAAATGACTCTCTTAAAAGGTGAAAATAGTAATTAATTTCTTATAATATACGTTTAGGATCATTTAAATTAATACACGTTTGGCATTTTTCCTGATTTTCGTAATATATACAGAGTGTGTGTGTGTGTGTGTGTGTTGTGTAGATTTGTAATATGATAATTTTCAGTCTAACGATTTATTTATTGGGTAACTTTGTTAATTCTTTATATTACTAATAACTCATTGGAAAACTGAGTAAATGGAAATATTATTTGGATTCCTTTATTTGAAACTCTCGCTCTCTTTCTATATATATATAATATATATATATAATATATATATATATATATATATAGTTATTAGTAAATTCAGGTATGCCTACCTTATTTCTTTCGCGGATTGTTATTTAATATAATTGTGTGTATTTCTTTCAATAACAGAGAAGTTAGCTAAGAATATGATACCATACAAATTACGCGTAAATATTTTCATTGTAGAAGTAATAATAATGATAATATTAATATTTGAAGTAACGGTGCTTTTTGCTCGAATATCTTGGACGAAAGGATTAACCCTCGGCCGAAAAGGTCTCTAGGGACACGATTCGAAATGCCACAGAGTCGCCTTTTCCTCATGTGCGTGTGTGTGTGTGCACGAGTTGTTTATTCGTTTATTATTATATATATATATATATATATAATATATATATATATATATACGGGTTTGGGGAATGATGATCGTCTGTTTTGAATTGTTTCATAAATTTTCATTTCCGTTCGTTTTTCCCCACTGATATTCGAATATTATAATAAAATTAAGTGTGTAAAATTATTTATTTAATAAACAGAATTTAATTGGATTCATCTACCATCAATATTGTTAATGTGTTTTTTCGTAAGCGCAATGAGAATGTGTTTTGGCTAATTTCAACTTTTAAATGAATTGTTTCGTAAATTTTCGTTTTTTCATTTTTTTTTTCGCAGGGAATGAGGCCCGTGTGTTTCATAAATTTTCATCTCGTTTGGAGTGAAGGGATACTTATCAGGGATTGGGGGGAAGGTCTCTCAACCATCAGGTGTTCTTCGAAACCGATCCCGTTATAGCGGATTGTGTTTTGACTAATTTCAATTTTAATTGAATCTTCCAATTGATTAACTATATAAACATATTGTGTTATTTTATAAAGTTGAATCTTCCAATTGATTAACTATATAAATATATATTGTGGTATTTTATATTGTTTGTGCACACGAGTGGTTCATTAGTTTATTATATATACAAGTACAATTTAATAAATATTGCTATCGGGAATACATGTCGCTATCTGGAATACATGCTGCGATCTGGCAACTCAGCAACTGAATACATGGCGTGATCTGACAACTCAGCAACTGAATACATGGCGCTATCTGGCAACTCAGCCAGAATAGAGGTTTATAAAAGGCCGAGAGACGACTGACGGAGTCATTCCAGCTCGGCTCCCAGCCGAGCAAGGACCTCTGGTCCTTCTCTTTCTGGCCCTTTGGGAAAACCCCTTAGAGGCCTCTTAGGTTAGGTAAACGAAAATAACTTGGGGGAGAACTCCGCCTCCAAGTTTCATGCCTTGCAATCAAAGGCCACTACTCTCTCTCTCTCTCCTTCAGGTGTCTCTCTCTCCTTCAGGTCTCTCTCTCTCTTCAGGTGTCTCCTCTCTCTCCTTCAGGTGTCTCTCTCTCCTTCAGGTCTCTCTCTCTCCTTCAGGTGTACCCCTCCCCCCTTGGCTCAGCCAACTGGCTGATTAGGAGCCTATGAAACAACGCCTACTCGGCTGGTCTTAATATGCACTTGGCTCCTGCCAGGTGAACACCTCTCCTCCTTTCTGGCCCTTTGGGGGGAATAGCTTGGGGGAGAACTCCGCCCCCAAGTTGCATGCCCCTTGCAACCGGCAACAAAGGGCCCTTTGGGGTAATCTTTTCTTTTTTTCTTTTTTTTCCTTTTTTTTCTTTTTTTTTTTTAATTTTTTTTGCAACACCCCCACCCCCTTTGCAACAGTACATAATAACTTGCAACATTCTTGCACTCTCCCCTTTTTCGGCTATACTACTAACACCGGTTTCCTGTGCAAATGTGTAGTTTTTGAGATAGCTTCACTTTGTTAGAAAATCTAGAAGAGGAAGAACCATTGTTGTCCCAAGGCGATATGATGACTAAGCTGATTGATGCAGCATTGCTTGTATATATTAAGTTAAGGTGTGTATATATATCCATCTCATAATTGTAAGGTTAGTGAAAAATTAACTTAATTTAGAGCTAGCATTTTTGGGCTCTTGTGGCATCATTGTTTGGCCACTCTGGTGGCATCATTTTGGGGCGCTGCGCGTCCTTTCTACTCGTTTGTGGGATGTCGTACGTACAGGGTGTGGTCTGATAGAGAGCTCTCTTGCAATTCAGTTTGGTTGTTTAGATACAAGATTGTTGCATCGTGCAATAGTCCAGGTTGCGTTGTTGTTGCAAGGTTGAGAAAGAAGACCATAAATAGTACCCCTTTTGTTTTTATCTTAAATTCATACAACTAAGGCCTAAGGTAGGCCCACATCGAGTCAGCAACCCTGAGGTAGGACCTAATAGAATCTCAAGTCCGTAAAGTTTAATTTTAGCTTAACTTGGGCTGTAGGTAGAACTGGCCCTTTAGAATTTGGCCGTTCATGGCTCAGCTGGGATTTTGAACCCAATAAATAAATAAAATAACATGGTCCTTCAGAACCGGATTCTAGCCCAAGACTGAGTCAGTGACTATTTTTCGGCAAAGTTCTGATTGTGCAAATTGTAGCCCAAGTTATGCCTAGACGGGTTGAGCATTATTGAGTTAAGGTCCCAGGGTAGAAAGTTTGGTCGCCTAATTGCGAAACTTGGCCAGTCGTCTGTCGTTGTTTTTGGCCTACATTTTTACCGGTTTGGTTAATTTGGTTTATTATTGAATTAAGGTCCCATGGTAGAAAGTTTGGTTGCCCAATTGCGAAACTTGGCCACTCGTCTGTCGTTGTTTTTGGCCTACATTTTACCTGTTTGGTCAAATTTGGTTTATTATTCGTAGGCGAAGGTTGCAGACTTCAGTGCGCCAGTTACTTGGGTGGAAAAATTGGTATTCCATACTGGTGGTTGGTTAGTACCCCATCCAGCAATTCAGTTTATTTGAAAAAAGCAAAATTTACGTTTGATCAGTTCGGTTAAGTATCTCTGCCAATTCAGCTCATTTGGTATTGAGCCCAATTGTGGTTTGCATTGAAGATGAGTGCATCTGAATTGAACAAGTTTAAAAAAAAGGAGAAGCGCCTACAAAGGTCTAATTACAAAGGTCATTGCCACAATAGATTCTGCCATAGAGCAAGAGGATTTACGCGTAGTGACTGCGCAGCTTTCCATATTAGAAACTAAAAAGGTTGCTCTAAGTGAAATAAATGTTAAAATTGAGGCTCTTATAGAAGAGGATGAAATAGAAAATAACATAATTTACTTTGAAGAGATTATTGATGATATAATTAAAGTAGGCCACCGAGCAAAAGAGTTTAGCAGCTCATTACAGTTAGAGACCAGGTCTAATAATGAAACACAACACTCAACAAATGATGTTTGTGAAGTTAAGGTTAACAGATCTACAGTTCAATTACCGAGGCTTGTACTCAAACATTTTCTGGGAGCATTCAGGAATGGCAAGGATGGGCAGACAGTTTTCAATCAGCAGTTCATTCTAGTCAAGTGTTAAGTGCGGTGGAGAAGTTTAATTATTTGCAGTCCCTCTTGGAAGGGGAGGCAGCAAAGACAATAGCAGGATTAGCATTAACAGAGGCTAATTATAATGTGGCTTGGGATATATTAAAGAAACGGTTTGGTAAGCCAGAGATCTTAATTAAAAGCCACCTCCGTGAACTTTTAGCTATACCTCCTGTTAACAATCTACAGATCTACAGAAGCTAAGGCTAACAAAGACCCTAAGATCCACTCTAAGGTTAGCCCGAGAGAAAGGAAAGAGTAGGGGGGTTAAGAGAAGAGAATAAGGGGTTAAGTAAGGAGCAACACCTATCACTCGTGGGTTAACATTCATTCAGAAAAAGAGGAAAAAAGTCTCACCATCATCATCCACCGGCCACTGCCGACAAGTCAGAAAGATAGTCGGAGAGAATAGGAGAGGGGTGAAAGATGAAAAGAAGTAAAATAAGAACGCTTACAAACCATGCAAACACAGTCTTAACTCACTGTCATACCATGCAAACTACAAACATGCAAGAAAAGAGTTAGACACATGCAAAGTAAGGAGAGGGGGGGGGGAAGTAGGTAAAGTTAAACAAAAAGTGGGTTAGTTTTACGCTATGAGCTACATCTACATTCGTGTTAGTCT
The DNA here is from genome assembly GCA_023014485.1 of Bathynomus jamesi. Taxonomy (NCBI): domain Eukaryota; kingdom Metazoa; phylum Arthropoda; class Malacostraca; order Isopoda; family Cirolanidae; genus Bathynomus; species Bathynomus jamesi. Next base: position 1,199,325 of record JAJOZX010000436.1, read on the forward strand.
ATTTTTTTTTTTTTTTTTTTTTTTTTTTTTTTGCTGGCATCACACGCTGGCATGTCACAAGCTGGCATTCATCGTCAACAGACTCATCCTCGAGCACCACCACCAGAGCTTCCGTTGCTAACTTTGTTGTTTTTTAAATTAAACAACGTTAATACCTTTAAAATGTCTGTCAAGACGGTTCTTAAACATATTAACGCTGGTAGAATGAACGACTGACGCGGGAAGATTATTCCATTTATCAATTACTTTAAACGTAAAGAAGTTTTTAGCGATATTAGTAATAAAAACGCCTGCCACGCAACTTAAATCCGTTATTGCGAGTATTACTATTATCAAAAAGTGAACAATTTGTCAAAATTTACGTTATCGATGTTATTAACGATTTTGAAAACTTCAATAAGCTCCCCCCTTAATCTCCTAGTTTCGAGTGAATACAGGTCTAGCTCTTTAATCCTATCTTCATAAGGCTTATTGCGCAATGACGGAATAAGTTTCGTGGCACGACGCTGAACCCTTTCTAACCTATCAATATCCTCACGCAAGTACGGGCACCAAAACTGAACGGCATATTCTAAATGAGGCCTGACTAGGGACTTGTAAAGGGGCAATATAATATCCTTCGATTTAAATTCGAAATTACGCGCTATGAAGCCTAACATCCTATTAGCTTTTGCGCAAGACTCCAGACACTGGTTCCTAACCTTTAAATCTTTAGTTACGCGTACGCCTAAATCTACTTCCTCGTCAACGCTCGCTACTCCCTATCATCCATCGTGTACGCGTAATTATTGTTGCGAGAACCTATATGCAAAACTTTACATTTATCTACGTTAAATTGCATCTGCCACTTATCCGTCCACTCCATATCCTATCTACATCGTCTTGGATCCTATTTCTATCGTCCTCGTTAACACCTTACCGCCTATTTTAGTATCGTCCGCGAATTTTGACACTTACTAGTCATCCTACATCTATGTCGTTAATTAAATACGAATAGCAATGGGCCTAACACTGAACCCTGTGGGACACCGCTACCTACATCTAACCACACCCGATTCACTACCATTAACTACGACCCTCTGCCTCCTAGGCACGAAGCCATTCTTCTAACCAGTTAGCTACCTGACGTCGCGTATACCGTGCGCTTTAACCTTCGCAATTAGTCTCCTATGCGGAACTGTATCGAACGCCTTTTTAAAATCTAAATAAATAACGTCAGCTGCCCTATGCATATCGTATTCGCGCACTACTTCGTTATAAAATTCTAACAAATTAGTTAAACAAGACCTATGGCGTTATGGCAGTTATATGATGAATTTGAAGTTAGAACTAGGTCCCTGGACAACTTGGGTGTAGGAATGGAAAGGTATGGGATAATGTTGGTTACTATACTGGAGTCTAAATTGCCCAGCTCAATTTTGCTTGAATTAAGTAGGGGACACTCTACAGAACATGTGTACATCCCCCTTCAGCAGATGTTAAGTCTTTTAGGCACAGAATTAGCAAGACGAGAGGGAATTGAGTTTGCACAGTGGGATATAAAACAAGGGGACAAAGGCAGGCACAGCACCAAAGTTTCTACAAAAAGGAATAGCCCAGGTACAGTGTCAGCTCTACATGCATCCTCTGAGAATAAATTAAAGGGAATCAAGGAATGCATATTTGCGAAGGCAACCACAAGTCATATAAATGTGAGGTGGCCGAGGCTTTACCTTTTGAGAAGAGAAAGGACAGGGTAACTAAGTCCACAGCATGTTTTAAATGTTTTTTGAAAGGTCATAGAGCAAGGTTTTGTAAGTTTAAAATTTTGTGCAAAAAATGTCATGGTAGGCATCAGCCATTATTGTGTGAAAACACTCCTAGGCCTACCCCAGAAGTAGAGACATCAGTGGCACATGCCACTGCTATGCAAGGGAGTAAAAGTAAGGGTGGATTATTGCAAACAACTGCAGCCTTATTAATTGGCATGAGGGAAAGCTACTGTAAGAGTGTTGTTTGATAGTGGTAGCCAGTGTAGCTTTGTTAAGACCAGAATTTCCAGAAAATTGAAGTTTAAAGAACTTAAGAGGGAAAATTTAAGATTTCTGGGTTTGGGGGTTCCATTCAAAACCGAAACCAAATTTAAGAAGGTAGAAGTTCTGGTTAAGGGGTTGTTACCGCAAAGTCCCACTATCAAGGTCCAAGCTGTAGAGATTGAGAACTTTTGCTCCAGTCACTACTTGTTTAGATATGGCATGTGTCCAAGAATTGCAAGTTAAAGGAATTAATTTGGGCAATAATAAGTTTGAAGGAACAGAAGATATTAGTCTTTTGATTGGAGCTGACTATTATTGGGACTTCATCACTGGTAATATTGTCCGCACATCTCAAGGCCCGGTAGCTATTGAAGTAAGCTAGGCTGGATGCTACATGGTAGCTATTGCAATGAAATGGAAATTAAGGCTCTTTTTGTTAAGATTGAGGAGAACAGCCATGGTTTGGAAAGGCATTTGAAAGCGTTTTGGGAACTTGAATCTATTGGCATAAAGGACAACAGGCAAGTACAGTGAACAATGATGTTTTAGAGCAATTTGAAAAAGGGATTGGGTTTTTAGAGATGGTTGCTATGAAGTTTGGCCTCCCTTGGAAGGATTCTTGCAAACCCGGTTCAAAACTTCAGCTAGCTAATCGGAGGTTGGAGACTTCATTGTACAGGCTAAGAAAGAATGAGGAGTTGTTAATTGAATACAATGAGGCCATCCTAAGCTATTCGGGAGGGCTATGCTGAAAGGTGCAAGTGAGCTGTGAACCAGGAGGCACATTATCTGCCACACCATGCAGTGGTACGGCGAGACAAGACTACCCCTAAACTGAGGGTAGTTTTTTGATGGCTCAGCCAAGGACAAAGGTGGTGTGTCCTTGATGACTGTTTGGATGCTGGGCCAAATTTAAATGCAGATTTTATTTTCCTTGTTACTGAGATTCAGGTTTTGGTAGAGTAGCATTGACTGCAGATGTGAAGCAAGCTTTTTTGCGGATAAGTTAAACCAGAGACAGAGATGCTGTAAGGTATCTGTGGGTGGATACGAAAACTTGTTGAAAAATGAACCTAAGGTTCAAGCATATAGAATGAGTCAGTGTGTTTGGCCTCAGCTCTATCATTTCTGTTGGCAGCTACTATGCAGTACCATTTTAAGAAATATTCTGAAGTCTATCCTAACACTATTGAACACATAAGGAAAAATTTTTATGTTGATGATTTGCTGTGTTCCGTGGATAATACAGAAATGGCTAAACAGATGTTCATGGAGGCTAGAGCTGTAATGAGGGAGCTGGCATGGAGCTTAGAAAATGGCAGACCAATCATTCTCATTACAAGAGTTTATGAGTCATCCTGTGTAGTACCTGATCAGCAGAAAGTATTGAAGAGTCTGGTATTAAGGAGTTGTGGGGAATAGACGCAAAAGTGCTAGGCATTGTCTGGCAGCAAGGAGATGATTTGTTTACCTCAATGGAAATCTTTAGTAGAGCTGGCTGAGAATGAGACAAGGTGGACAAAACGTACAGCTCTTAGTTTGGCTTGAAAGGTTTTTGATCCTCTTGGATTCCTGGCTCCATTTGTGATAAAGTCAAAAATTTGGTTTCAGAGCCTCTGGGAAATTGGACTTGGTTGGGACCAAGAGTTACCTGATCATATGGTGGTAAGGTGGAAATATTGGTTCAAAGAATTGGCACATCTTGGAGACATTGAAATCCCAAGATGGTACTTTGGAGAGTTGAACAAGAGTCCAGACAATTTGGAGCTGCACTCTTTGTGATGCAAGTGAGGAAGCCTATGCAACTTGTATTTATATAAGAGGCGCATTGCAAGCGAGGAAGTAAGTTGCAGGTTGGTTGCTGCAAAGAGCAGAGTAGCACCTTTGAAAAGGCTTTCTGTTCCAAGGTTGAGTTGATGGGTGCCGTTATTGCTAGTCGGCTTGCAGTTACAGTGCAAAAGTCTTTGGCCCTTTATGAAATTCCAAGCTATTATTGGACAGACTCCACTATAGTTTGGCACTGGTTAAGAAGTCAGGCAAGGAAATGGAAACCATTTGTTGCCAATAGGGTGGAGGAAATTCAAGCGCACACAGATCCCAAGCAATGGAAGCATTGTCCAGGCACCCAAAACCCCGCTGATTTACCAACACGAGGAATTTCGGTGAAAGATCTTGCACAGTCAAGTTTGTGGTGGAATGGGCCAGAGTGGCTAAAACTTGGAAGTGAAACTGACCTTCTAATCAGCCTATTGTAGGAGAATGCCAGGCTGAAGAAGCATGGGTGAGTGAGGTGAGAAAATGCGCTGTGAACAGTTGTCAAGTTATGCAGCAGGACCCATATTGAGGCTTGAGGACATTAGCAGTCTGAAAGATTGTTAAGAGTGACAGCGGGTATATAGATTTACCAACAATATTAAGGGAGAAACAAGAAGGGGAGGAATTCTGAACAGTAATGAGATTCAGCAAGCCAGGAAATACTGGGTGTATATGTGCAGAAGGAAAAATTTGGTGAAGAGAGGGAATTGCTCACAGCCATCCATTACAGGTTCTACAAACACATTCTGCTCTCAAGGTTTGGATGTGTTTTGGATCAGGATTTATTGAGAGTAGGGGTAGAATACAGTTTTCTGGGCTTCCAGAGGAGAAAGACATCCAATTTTGCTACCTTCTGGGGGGACACTTTGTGGACCTTTTGATCCTGGATACTCATCATAAGCTGTTACATGCTGGAGTTAGAGAAGTGATAATAGAGATCAGACAACAGTTTTGGATTCCCAAAATTAGACAAGTAGTAAAAAAGGTCGTGCATAAATGTGTGGTTTGTAAGCGTTGGAGTGCAAAGCCTTATTATGAAAAGATGGCTCCACTTCCAAGAGAACGATGTGCGTGTGTCTATACTGCCCCATTTGATGTAGTGGGAGTAGACTTTGCAGGGCCAGTCTATGTGTATGAGCGAGGGGAGTCTAACAAAGGTTATATATGTCTTTTTCACCTGTGCTACCACCAGAGCAATCCATTTGGAGTTGGTAAGCAACTTAAGTAGTGATGTATTTCTTTTGCCTTTAAAAGGTTTGTGAAGAAGGGGTTTCCAAATAAAATCATATCGGATAATGCAAAAAAAACCTTCAAAAGGCTGCAAAGGAACTCCAAGAAATTTGGTCCTTGCTAAAAGAGGAAGGATTCCAATCCTACTTTTCACACCAAGGGGTACGTGGGAGTTTATTGTTGAGAGAGTACCATGGTGGGGAGGATTTTGGGAAAGGCTAGTGAGAAGTGTAAAGTGTCCATTAAAGAACTTTTTAGCTAATGCTCATTTGAGCAAAGAAGAATTCTGCACGGTTTTATGTGAAATATGTAGAAGCAATGGTGAACAGTAGGCCGATCACTTTTGTTTATAACAGTATGCAGGATGCGGAGCCATTGACACCAAATCATTTTCTTTGTGGTAAACGATTAACATCAAGCCCCAGTGTGCCAGAAGACTTGCAGCCTATCCAGAGCACTCAAGGAGAGTTAACCAGATGGTTCAGGTACCTTGAAGAGCTACAAGATCAGTTATGGAAGAGGTGGCAGATGGAATACTTGCCAGAACTCAATTATTACCATCAGGTAAGGTAAAGGGCTCAATGCAAATTGTATTAAGGTGGGAGAAGTGGTAATGATTGGGGATGAAAGACCAAGGCAATGCTGGAAGCTTGGCATAATTGAAGAGTTGTTTGTTGGCAAAGACATTAGTTAGGTCTGCACTGGTAAAGACTTCAGGAGGAAAGTTAAAGAGACCTATACAAAAAATCTATGCTTTAGAAATCAGCAAAAACACAGATAGTCAAGATGAAACATTTGAGTTACAGCCTCAGGAGAAGGCTGGCTAACCTTGCAGAAGGTAATGACAACAATGCCTCTTCGGTGGGGAGTGTTAGAAAATCTAGAAGAGGAAGAACCATTGTTGTCCCAAGGCGATATGATGACTAAGCTGATTGATGCAGCATTGCTTGTATATATTAAGTTAAGGTGTATATATATCCATCTCATAATTGTAGGTTAGTGTGATAGCGTGGGGTAGACACCCAGTTAGGTTACTTAGGTTCTAGCAAACAATCAAAAACACTTACCGGTGCGTTGAATTAGGTATTCCTTGAAGCCTACCGTTTTATTCCTGTGTCCCACAAACAGCCTACCTAACTCTCTCTTACATTACCAATTTAGAAGCTATAGACATTACCCTAACTATTTTAAGTACGAACAACTTCCTACCCTATTTGTCACCTTAGAAACATCATCTAATTATACTCAGCACAAAGATTAGGTCAGATAGGAAAAAACATGTCTAGGCCAGCCCAAAGCAATACGAACAGCCCCGTTGGTTCGTTTATGACTTGCTCTGCCATTCAGCTTAGATTTAGTGATATTTACCCTTTAGTGACTTTTAGACTATATACATATATATACATACACGTCACCTCACTCCTCCCTACAAGTTTAGTCTGTCAGGGGGATGAGGGACCCTAGACGACCTGCGGAGCGGGGTTGATGTAGTAGGATTAGGTACAACCTGTATAGGCGGGCAAGTTGAACCATTTTCCGGAGGATCAGTTCTCTCTTCCGGAAGACTCTGGTCCTTCTGCACTTCACGTTCCCATATCTGGTCCTGATGGCGTTAATAGAACGACCATCTTCTAGTTGGCACTTGAAGGAAACAGGGCCCGTTCTCTCCTGCACAGTTGCAGGAAACCCATTTTGGTCCAGCCCATAGTTGCGAATCATAACTGGATCATTAGGTTTGCGCTTCTAGAACTCTCCCTCTTTTAGTGTCGTGGTACAACTTCTGTTTTTCCTGATGGCGTAAAACTCGTTGTTGTAACGTTTCGTTTGGACGTAACAAATCGAAAACTAAACGAATTCCCCGGCCAATCAGAAGTTTAGAGGGAGACACCCCCGTCGTGGTGTGTGGTGTTATTCGATATTTAAACAAATTTATCCAACACCACTTGCATTTCCTCCCCACGAGAATGACGCAAGGCCGACTTGAAAGTACGGACCATGTTTTCCGCGAGACCGTTAGTAGACGGGTGGAAAACACTAGACCGGACATGTCTAATGCCATTTAGGTGGACGAAGGAACAAAATTCCTCACTGGTAAAACAAGTACCATTGTCGGAAACCAGGACTACGGGTAAACCCCATCGAGCGAAAACCGAACGGAGTAAGCGAATAGTAACACCCGAAGTCGTGGAAGTGGTTGGAAGAATTTCCACCCACTTAGAGTAGGCGTCCACAATGACTAGTAAATAAGTATTATTTATAGGACCTGCATAGTCAACATGGATCCTATGCCACGGTATAGTAGGCCATTCCCAAGGATGAAGTGGACTTTTCCTTGGGAGATCTCTGTTCTCTAGGCAGCTTTGACAGGAACGAACAATGATTCGAGTTCTCCATCTAAACCAGGCCACCAGAAATAAGCTCTCGCCAGCTCTTTCATTTTTGTTGCGCCCATGTTCAGCGTGAAGTTCCTTCACTAAATTCGACCTGCCTTTATTTGGAATAATCACTCTGTGGCCCCATAAGAGACAGCCATTTTGAATCGAGAGGCCAGACTGACGTTGATAAAAAGGCTGTAATTCACTCTCAACCTTAGTAGGCCAACCAACTGAGCAGAAATGGATGACCCTAGACAGAATAGGGTCTGATTTTGTCCACTGCTCTATTTGTACTGCAGATACTGGAGTGGATTCCAAAAACTCCACCAAGTGAACCCATTCTGTAGGTATAGGTACACAATCATTTGGATTTTCTAAGGGCAACCTACTTAGCGCATCAGCCGTACCTAGAAGTTTACCTGACCGATGTACTAAGTCAAATTTATAGGCTTGTAGAATCAGTGCCATCGTTGAATCCTACCTGAGGCCATAACTGGAATATTTTATTAGGTGAAAATAAACCTAAAAGAGGCTTATGGTCAGTAATTAGTTTAAATTCATGACCCCATAGATAGAAATGAAATTTTTTTACTGCAAATACTAAGGCTAATGCTTCACGTTCCACTTGTGCATATCGTCTTTCCGTTTCGGTTAGTGTTCTAGAAGCAAAACAGATAGGCCTATCTACACCATCAATGTGGTGAGATAACACTGCCCCAATTCCATAAGAACTGCTGTCTGCTGAAACTACGAGAGGAAGTTAGGATCATAATGCACTAGGAGAGTGGACTTTAGTAGTACGTCCTTTCAAGCCTCAAATGCCTCCTTTTGAGTTTTCTCCCATCTCCACTGTTCCCCAGATCGTAATAGCTTATTTAGGGGTTCAAGGAAAGTCGATGCATTAGGCAAAAATTTCCTATAAAAGTTTAGGAGACCTAAATAAGCTTGTAACTGTGTGATGTTTTGTGGAGGTGGTGCCTTTTCTATTGCTTCTAGTTTATCCCCCGTTGGATGAATGCCTGAGGCATCTATGCGGAACCCTAAATATGAAACCTCATTAGTGACCCATGAACACTTTTCTCTCTTTAGCTTAAGTCCGGCATCCCGGAGTCTTTTTAGAACCGTGGTTAATCTAGTTAGGTGTTCTTTTTTAGACGAACCTGAAATGAGGACATCATCTAGAAAGCAAAGTACCCTGGAATGTGACCTAGAACTTGTCCATTGTCCTCTGAAAAATACCTGGAGCCGATGCTATTCCATAGCATAGCCTATTGTACTTATATAGGCCTCGGTGCGTATTTATGATAGTTAATTCTTTAGAGTTTTCGTCTAAACTTAGTTGAGCATAGGCTTGGGACATATCGAGTTTTGTGAAATATTTACCCCCAGCAAGAGAGCTAAATAATTCATCAGGCTTGGGTATAGGATAGCAATCTAGAAGGACGGCTCTATTTGCTGTTAAACGGTAATCCCCGCATAACCGCACGGACTTGTCCGGTTTTAGTACAGGAACTACTGGGGCAGCCCACTTAGCGTGTGTGACTGGTTCAATAATTTTATCTTTTAGCAGCCTGTCAATTTCTAAATCTACCTTCTCCCGCAGTGCATGCGCAATTGAACGAGCCTTACAAAATTTCGGAGTTACATTAGGATCTACTTCTATGCAGACCTGATGGCCTTTTAGGTTGCCTACTTCAGGCCCAAAAACAGAAGAAAACTCCTTTAACAATGAGTCTATGTCAGATGGATATGAGAGTGTATGCACATCTGCCTGACCCCTTGGCAAGATTTTGTCAATTGGCATTTTCAAAGCATCAATCCAATCACGGCCTAGTAGAGTAGGCCCTTGCTCATCCACCACTAAAAGGGTTAAGGGATGAGACAAAGTTTTCTAGTGAGTGTAACTGTGACGTATGCTTCTCCACAAATAGGTATTTGTATGTCCCCGTACTTTTTCAAAATCGTTTAGATGCATGTAGTTTAGGTGTGTTTTTGAAAATCTTATCAAAAACTACCTTGGACATGACCGTCCGGGCAGCACCCGTATCCAATTCTAGAGGAACTGTAATTCCATTTAGGCCTACCTCTACAATATATGGGCCTGTATTTTTCCCACTTTGCTGCTCATAAAATAGGTACTCCACCCCAATGTTCGAAGTATTTCCCTTTTGAGGATTTATACTAGAAATGTTAAAATTAGAATTTTCACTCTTTGTTTTCTTTGAAAAACACACTTTAGCTATATGGCCTATTTTACTACAGTTTCGGCAAATGCTTCTTTAAAAGGGCAATCTTTCTTCCAATGGTGTTTTCCACACCCTGTACATGGCTTGGAAGGCTTAGTAGAATTAGTAGGCTTAGTCGTATTCGCCTCATACCTTTTATTTGCCTGTCTAGTAGGCTCGTTAGGTCTGCCAGGCCTAGAAGATTTAAAGCTATTTACGTGTTGGGCTTTGCTACTATGATTGCCAAAAGCTCTAACATCTTTAGCAGCTGCTTCTCTAGCCGTAGCTATTTCTACAGCCTGACTAAAAGTTAGGTCCTGTATGGCTAATAGGGCTCTCTCTGGGTAGACTCCTCTTTGAGACCCATTACAAACCTATCTCTTAGCATTTCATCTAATTTGTCCCCAAATTTACACGTACGGCTATGGCTTTTTATTCCTGCAACAAACTCTGCAATGCTTTCATTTCCCGTCTGATGCCTTGAATAAAATTTGAAACGTTCATAGATGAGAACTACTCGGGGTTTGTAGTGATCGGTTAGGGCCTGTACCAATTCATTCAGGGACGTGCACTCAGGGTAGGCAGGGTAGGCACTGCCTACCCTTGCTAAAATATAAAACAAAAAAATAAAATTTTTAATTCTTTTAAATTCATAACCCAAAGCCTTTTACTATAATGCATTAAATTTCAAGCAAAATTCAGTATATGGTTGATTTGTAATGCAGAGACAGGCACAATCTTGTTATGCTTTTCATCCACCATACAAATACTACGAAGCAATCATTTCGGAGGCCGTGCGCTATGAGCGAGTTCTCAAGTCATAAAAATAATGGGTTTAAAAGCAGAACCTCAGTGTGCCTCTAGCCTTTACGGAGTGATGGTGTATTGTGAGTCTGCTTTAAAAAGAATTAAAACCTTCACTAGGAATCGAATGACAAATGAAAGGCTTTCATCACTTGCCTTAATTTCTATAGAAAAGGAAAGACTTATTAAAATGGAGCAAAGTGCTACTCACAACTTTTATGAAATAGTCACAAATATATTGTTAATAACAAGGAGAGAAGAATGGGTTTATCTACAAATAATGCAGTAAGTAAATATTTTGACTAGAATTTTATTTCAACTTTTAAATATTTTTATTAATTGTTAGCTAGGACGTATCAGAAGTAAACATTTGGAGACCATTAATTATTTCTTAGTACTTTATTGAGTATGCAATATGGCAAATTTCTTTTCTCGATGAAAGTTATTGGCGATTTACAGTTATAAGGTCCTTTGTTGAAAATTTATTTTATTAATGCCTTCTGCCTACCTTGAATAATTATTCACCGCACGTGCCTGAATTCATTATAGGCAGTGGCGGTCCTAGCTTACATGACGCCCTGGGCGAACCTCACCTTCAGCGCCCCCCCCCCTGTTCGCCAACACACACACATTCGAATCCCCCCAAAATAAAGGACAGACATAACTCTTTCACAAAATAACTTTTTATTGGACTAATTGTTGGAACTTCAGAACCAAAACAAAGACTCAAATTTCTGAATTTTACAAATCCTTCATCACGTAAATAGAATAACTCACTTAAGAGAATGTAATTATGATACTATGAACAGGAAAAATACAAATTAAATTGCACAACTGCCATAAATAAACTAGAGAATCAAATTTCTAAATTGTACAAATGCTCTATCACATAAATAGAATAAGACACTTAAGAGAGGGTAATTATTATGCTACACTTTGAACAAGAAACAAAATAAATTGCACCACAGCACAACTGCCATCTAAAGCCTGACTCTTCTTACCTTCCTTGATGCAAAGTCATGAATTAAATCATCATATGAAATCTGCTCAGCAATTGTATGATTTATACTGATGATGGCCAGACCGGTAAGGCGTTCCTGTGACATAGTTGACCTCAGGTAGGATTTGATGAGCTTCAGCTTTGAAAAGCTCCTCTCTGCTTCAGCAACAGTGACTGGAAGAGTAAGACCAATTCTGAGAGCAGTCCACAAATTTGGATATATTTCAGAGAGCTCCCTTTCATGGATAAATGTCAGCAGTTCAAGCAAGGATATGGTCTTTGATGGCAAGTCAGGCAAGTTCTTCAGCTCCTGTGCAAGCTCTCTGCCATCCAAGTCAGATTGTCCCTTAAAGTGTAGTGTAGTACTAAGGTTCACACATTGTTCTGTCAGCTCCTCAAATGTGAGATTTTGGAAATGTGTCAGCACTCCAAACTTCTCTCCCACAATTTCCAACGTGGAAAATCTTTCCTGAATGGCTGATGTTGCAGCATCAACCACTGCATTGAAAAATGTCACCTCCAGCTTCTTCAAAGCATCAATCAAGGGCTCATCAGATGCTTCATAGGAGAAGTGCCGCTTTGTGGACCTCAGCCGTTTTTGTTTTAACACAGCCTCCACATTCATTTGTTCACAGATATCTGTGGCTGCCATTTGTGCAGCCACAAAACCTGTTGCCCTGTAATTGCGGAGACCTCTCTCTGTTTTTTTTAGGAGATTTACTGCAACATCAACGTGCATGCTAGGAGACTGCATCTGCTTGCTCACATGCTGAATTTGGCACAACAGGTCATGCCACACCACTGAACAAATGGCGAAGCGGTATGACCCAACCTCCTCTGACAGAGATTGAGCCTCGACCTTTATTACAGAGTCTTTGGTGTGGTCCCTCACCTCGATCAGTGCATCTCTCACTGCAGCTGCCTGATATCTCAGGGGCTCCACACTCTTGATCTTGCTTTCCCACCTTGTATCAGACCACATCTTCAATGTGATGTTCACATGTTTTTTCAAAATGGCCCATCGTTGTGTGGAGGCTGAAAACAAGTTGTAAAGCTTCTGCAAGATGCCAAAGTAACTTGTGGCATCAATAGATCCCTTAGCAGCATCGGCCACAAGCAAATTCAGAGAATGAGCCCCACATGGAACAAACAGAGCTCTGGGATTAATTTCTAGGAGCCTGGATTGAACACCCTTGTTTTTTCCCCTCATGTTGGCCCCGTTGTCGTATGATTGTCCTCTACAGTCCATGAAAGGAACTTTTAGCTCCTCCAGTCTCTTCAGAATCAGAGATGCCAAATGTTGACCAGTGGACTCCTCTGCCTCCAAAAACCCCATGAAATGTTCCTTTATATGGGGCTTCCCCTCCAGTGACACAACCCGAATCACAACTGACAACTGTTCAGTGTGGCTGATATCTGGAGTGCAATCTAGAATTATTGAAAAAAACTTTGATTGTTTGATGTCGCTCACCATTGCTGAAATGGTCTTGCTGCTCGACAAATCAATGAGTTCGTTTTGTATGTGGTGGCCGAGGTAGCTGGTGTGACTGGAGGTCCCTTTTTGGACACGGTTAATGTGCTCTTGCATTATAGGATCAAATTGTGCCATCAGTTCAACTTCTTTCAGAAAATTGCCATTTGATGGTGAGAACAATTTTTCTGTATGTCCCCTTAGTGCCAAATTCCTAACTGCCAGAGAATGCACAATAGCAGTGAGACGTGTCAGCACCGCTCTCCATCTCAACTTCTCAGCCTCCAGAAGTGCCATCTCCTGCTTGTCAATGGTCTCCCCCTTTCTCATCCTCACTGCCAGTTCTTTCCAGATTTTCATAGAATTTAGGTGTTCTGAACTGTTGTCATGTGATGTGAGCAATGAGCTTGCATGCTTCCAGTCCGAGAGTCCCAAACTTGTTAAATTTATTTTCCTCTTGGAAAATAATGTACAACAGAAACAGAAAAGGCTGTTGTTTTTTAAGGAATAGACCAACCAACTTCTGGTTATATTTTCCCCACTAACCAATGACTTCCTGAAGTATTGATGGTGGAAACTTCTTCCGTCACTGTCGTTTCTAGGGAATACAAAGTCAGATGGTACTTGACTTGGTCCCCTGGAAACCAGTTGTGTCCGAATTCTCTCAGTCAGAACTGAAGGCCAGTTAGCAGGGTCGGTGGACAGAGACTCATCCTCAGGAGGCGATTCTGCTCCAGGCCTTTCTAATAGAAAGAACAAGAGCATTACTCATTAGTATACACACCTAAGTTAGATAACACATTATTCACAGCACTTTGTTATGGTGGTGGTGTTTATTATGGTGGTGAAACACCACACATACCCAGTAACCCAGACCCAGTGATAATAACATTATAATTTATAACTGTTTGCAAAATGCTTTGCAGGGATGCACACACATACACATACACACACACACACGCACACACTCACAGACATATGTGCACACAAACTCACCTGAAGAGTCCTGCCGGGGAGAAGTAGAAGCAAATGGGTCTTCATCCTCAGGATCAGACTGCATTTGTGGAGACATATGTGAGGCTGAGGAGGTAGATGGCTCCTCAGCCTCAATAATGGCAGAAGTAGACGGCTTCTCATCCTGGCTAGTGGCAGAGGGTGTTCCAAAATATTTCAAAAGTGCCCCTGCAAATAGTAAAATAGAACATAACAGACCAATGCATGAATAGGCTAGTACAATTAATTTAACATGTTATTAAGCACAATTTATTAAACTTTTAGAATAGGAAACAAATGAATAATACAACCTCCTTGGTTAATGGCTAATTATATACATAATAGTACACTTCAAATGACTCAGAAAGCTATATCACAAAATAGCAGTGCAATATAGCAGTGAAGAGTAGATGACATAGCTCTATACCTTTATCTTTTGCTCGTTTCTCCTCTTCTTCTTTCCTCTTTTTTCTAAACTGAGCACCTGATAGCTTTGACCTCTTCTTATCCATTTGCGGTTATTTGACAGACCTTAGTGGCTTAGTGTGAAGATTCGTTCTGTAATAAATAATATACATTTCACTATTTAACCAAACCCAGAAAAATAACATTACATATGTTAAAGTATGGGCCTTTATTCCCAATAATATTAATCTGGAAGCATTTTGCATTGTTTAGGTCTTTTATGGGAAGGTTTATGGAAAATGCAATAGATGGTTTTTTATTAATAAAAATATATTTATTGATCTTTTATTATTTATTTTATTTTATTTTTTTTTTTATTTATTTCTTTATTTATTTATTCTTATTTTTATTTTTATTTTTTTTGCAGGCGCTCATGCCGCCCCTCCACAAATGCCGCCCTGTGCGGCTGCCCATATTGCCCATATGAGGAACCGCCACTGATTACACTAGGCAACAAATTTCAACTTTTTTTTGTTACAGACACGTGAACTACTGATTCCTACTAAAGCGCTGATGCTGATTTCAGATCTGATATCAAAATTTCTCTATCACGTCCAGATTTTGTCTAACCGAAAACCCCTATTTTTCATTTTTTTCTCACCCGCTTCTATTACGAAAGCCGTCTAAGCTACTTTTCCGTGCCACGTTTTATGTTAAGCATACTTCAATAATTAGTGAACAGGGATGTCTTTCCACCTTTATTCTGGCTTAAGACAGACAGCGGAATTCCGCTGGCGGAGTTACCACCCCTGCGCCCAACCATCCACCCAAAGCGCGTTAGTATTTTGTTGTTACTACTGAAAGGCAAATTCCTGTTCTTAAGTGAAACTTTGGTGTGTCCTCTTCCTTTGTCGCTTGTAGGATGACGAGCTCTCCTTCTGCAGGAACCAACAATAATCTCCCATCATATTTGGGTTGAAATTACCTTGGTATCTGTTTTCCATAACTGAGATCTGTTGGTGGAAGCGCTCACAATGCTCGTCACTTACAGCCCCAAGGTTGGCCGGAAAGAAGTCAAGATGAGAATGTAAAAAATGAATTTTCAAAGACATTCTGCATCCCATTATTTCATAAGATTTAAGCATGTTTTCTACGAGTTTACGGTGGTTTTCAGCTTTGTGGTTTCCAAGAAAATTTTTGACAACTTCAACGAAAGATGTCCATGCTCCTAGTTCATTCTCATTTAGGTTAGATGGAAACGATGAGTCGTGGATGACACTGCGGATCTGTGGTCCAGTGAAAACTCCAGCTTCTAGCTTAGCATCTGTCAATATTCCTTTGAATTTATCCTTTAAATATTGGAAACCACTACCTTGATGATCCATACCCTTCACGAAATTTTTCATAAGGCCAAGTTTAATGTGAAGTGGTGGAAGATGTACTTTCTGAGGGTCAATAAGTGCTGGGTGTTTCACATTGTATTTACCAACAACATGTTCAGTTCTAGATGGCCAATCATGTTTTTTGTAGTGGTTCTTGTCATCTCTGCTGTTCCATAGACACAAAAAGCACATATGCTTTGTGTAGCCCAACTGTAACCCAAGAAGTAATGATACAACTTTAAGGTCGCCACAAATATTCCATGTGTGGTCCTTATATTTGATGAGTCTTAGCAGCAGTTTCATCGATTCATAAGTCTCATTAAGGCCAGTGGCATGTGCTACAGGTATTGAAGGTTTTTCATTGCCGTTGTGCAGTAATACAGCTTTAAGGCTAGCTTTACTAGAGTCAATGAACAGTCTCCATTCTTTTGGATCATAGCGACAGCCAATCCCTTGCATCAGACCACTGATATCGTGGCAGAAACAAACGTTTTCTTCCTGTAAGTAAAATGATGAAAACTGCAAATGGCGATGGCGGAAATGGGAAACTTTGGTGTTTGGTTGGAGAAGATTAAATTCTTGAAGTCTTGAACCAAGCAACTCTGCCTTTTCTTTTGGTAATTCCAAATCGCGCACTAAGTCAATTAACTCCGCTTGACTTAACAAATGTGGGGAAATATTTGCATCTGGAACATATATGCCATCTTTCCCTGTTTCTATATCACTAGCAGAATCTTCAGATGAACTGCTGTCTGTTATCGTTGCTGGTGGAACTGGTGGTGGATTTGTTTCATCATGTGGTACTGGTTTCATTGCTGATTCGCAGTTTGGGTACGTGATCTTTGATTTGTTTTTCTTTGTGAAACCAGCAATCTTTGTCAAACAAAAATAACAATCATTGAAGTGATTTTTCGGCTCACGCCAAACCATGGGGACTGAGAACGGCATAGCTTTTCTTTTACCATTCATCCAAGCTATTAACATTGCATTGCACTGTGCACAGCAAATATGTGGTGCCCAGTCCCTCTGTTGGTCTCCTAACTTACAGTCAAAATAACACTTGTAGGCAAGTTTAATCTTTGTTGTTGTTTTCTACGTTGTGGCTTTGGTGTATATTGTCCACAGACAAAGCAGAAGTTGTCTGGGTGATTTACACAAGCACGTCTATTTGATGCCATTTTGAATTACCATACAATATCTGAAAAAAACGTAGAAAGTAATTATTACGATGTGCAAAATAAAAAGAAATACACACGTAGTACAAAACAAATGCTATAAAACACACAAGTCACCACAACCTGTCACTGCTCATCAGCAGAGAGCTTCAACAACCGTTCTGCTTGACTGTCACGTAGCGACTGACCGTTGGGCCGTTTCCCGTTACTATGCTCTTGACTCAGTGTTGCCAACTCGGGATAAATTTTATTTATCAAAATTGTTCGAATTTGTATATAGTTGGCAAAAAAAATTGCTTTAACCTTGAAAAGCAAGTTTCATATTACTGGCATTAAGCCGATTAAAACCAAAATCTGGACGTGGTAGAAAATTTTACTAAAAGTGATTTGCATTTTACACAAAATCTAGACGTGATAGAAAAAATCTAATTATAGATTTGAAATCAGCATACCGAAATTAGCTAGGAGCACCTATTTGGTCTTCTGTAACAAAATCTTTGTTGCCTAGTGTTATAGGTGCAAGTTTCCGGTGCTTTAGGAGAAACTAGGTCCATAACTAAACCAAACGTTTTAGGGCCTATTATAGTTAAAAAGGTAGGTACTTTCTTAGCATCCGGAATGGAATTTGCCTCGAAAAACAACCTCACCCTAGTGGCATAAGCTTCGAAGTCCTCCCCAGAGTCTTCGTAGGGGCTTATATGGCCAATCACCGACATGCTAGAGCAAAACCGAATTAGGCCAAATCACGTGAAGTAGGTTAGGTTAGGTTTAAATTTGATCTAGTTACTCCCCAGTTAGGGCTGAATAGTGAATTTTATTAGAGTTAGGGCTGAATAGTGAATTGTATTAGAGTTAGGGCTGAGTAGGAATTAGTTTTAGAGTTAGGGCTGAGTAGGAATTAGTTTTAGAGTTAGGGCTGAGTAGGAATTAGTTTTAGAGTTAGGGCGGCGGGACCTACGCTATAGTACGGTAGCTTACCCACACAAACAAACCAAATCGGACGACCCACTAGGCTACATCCAATTTTCCAAACAACCACTTGAACCCAATAAGCCAAATTAACCCAATGAGCCAAATTTAACCCAATGAACAAAATTTAACCAAATGAGCCAAATCCCATCCTCGTCGCCAAATGTGATAGCGTGGGGTAGACACCCCAGTTAGGTTACTTAGGTTCTAGCAAACAATCAAAAGCACTTACCGGTGCGTTGAATTAGGTATTCCTTGAAGCCTACCGTTTTATTCCTGTGTCCCACAAACAGCCTACTTAACTCTCTCTTACATTACCAATTTAGAAGCTATAGACATTACCCCTAACTATACTTAAGTACGAACAACTTCCTACCCTATTTGTCACCTTAGAAACATCATCTAATTATACTCAGCACCAAAGATTAGGTCAGATAGGAAAAAAACATGTCTAGGCCAGCCCAAAGCAATACGAACAGCCCCGTTGGTTCGTTTATGACTTGCTCTTGCCATTCAGCTTAGATTTAGTGATATTTACCCTTTAGTGACTTTTAGACTATATACATATATATATATATATATACATACACGTCACCTCAGTTAGTGAAAAATTAACTTAATTTAGAGCTAGCATTTTTGGGCTCTTGTGGCATCATTGTTTGGCCACTCTGGTGGCATCATTTTGGGGCGCTGCGCGTCCTTTCTACTCGTTTGTGGGATGTCGTACGTACAGGGTGTGGTCTGATAGAGAGCTCTCTTGCAATTCAGTTTGGTTGTTTAGATACAAGATTGTTGCATCGTGCAATAGTCCAGGTTGCGTTGTTGTTGCAAGGTTGAGAAAGAAGACCATAAATAGTACCCCTTTTGTTTTTATCTTAAATTCATACAACTAAGACCTAAGGTAGGCCCACATCGAGTCAGCAACCCTGAGGTAGGACCTAATCAAATCTCAAGTCCGTAAAGTTTAATTTTAGCTTAACTTGGGCTGTAGGTAGAACTGGCCCTTTAGAATTTGGCCGTTCACGGCTCAGCTGGGATTTTGAACCCAATAAATAAATAAAATAACACACTTGAAGATATCGCAAAAACTACGCGTTTGCACAGAAAGCGGATATCAGATTCGTGCAAAATGACTAAAAATTGACCAGAAAAATATGTTTTCATCTTTCCCTAATGAATAACCTAACCTAACCTTAATCTAACCTAAACTTAACCGAAAACCTAACCTTAACCAATTTTTCCAACCATGTGTTCTTGAACCGAGACGCACTAAAATTACACACGCGTTTATTTTTGGGATTAACTTTACGGCAAACATAAATGTTCTGATCGTTTCTAATATTACAATTGTTATTACATTTCGGGCGTCTTAAAGATGCAAGAATTAATTCGTTATTGCAAAGACTTCCAGAGCTTTTTCGTCTTCACGGCCGCTATGGCGGATCAGCTCCTCAAAATCAAGATCACAGGAAAGGCACAACATATTACGAATACGTACGGCTGATAACTAAATGAAGAGCGAAAAAATCAACATATCGCGAATATGGCTACTAAATGAGAAGCGAAAACCTAAAAAAAATGGTGAAATCACTAGATAAAAACTAAATATTTTCAAGTGAAGATATCTCAAAAACTACAAGTTTGCACAGGAAACGGATGTCAGATTCGTGCAAACCGACTAAAAATTGACCAGAAAAATATGTTTTAGTCGAAAAACACCGATGTGTGCTACAACGAATATTACGTTATTATAAAACGCCTCAAAATACGTCAAATAAATATTTTCTGGTATGTAACTTTATTTGGATCACCTGAAGATCAGGGCCCCCAGCCTTCTTTAGTTAGCTTTATAAGGCTAAGTAACGAAAATATCATGACCTAACCTAACCAATTGTTAGGTCAACTGCACACCCTTGAAGATTGGTTAGGTTGTCGTGATATTTTCATTGGTTAGCCTTATAAGGGTAACTAGAAATTGCTGGGGGTCCTGATTTTCAGGTGATCCCTTTATTTTCTTGATTGTAACCTAAGCTAACCTATAAAATTAGACTTTTACACGCTTACTCTTACGGTCAGTATATTGCCTATTACAATAGAAAATATTTCAATAGAAAATATTTCGGTCTTTTCTATAATTACACTCTTTTTCCACAGTTGGGACGCAAACGAGTTTTTACGGAAATAATTTCATTATATACTTCCAATTCCAAATTGTTGGATAAATTAATAAAGAAAATAAGGTACAAAAAGAAATGAGTATTAAACAGCACATTTGACCAAAGATAATAAGAAACTGATAGGAAGGAGCTAAAAACCTCAACGTATGTCGACAGTTATCAGCTGACGAGGAAGCTTCTAACAGTGGCTGTATCCTCCAATGCGGGACACGTCAACACGAAGAAGAGGCGACGTCAAACCAAAACATCAATGCGCTGGTGGCCAAACTTCCTCAAATCTCCGTGCAGCGGGCTGTCTACGGTTGGCCGGACTGACAGTCGACGGCTTGTTGCGTGGCACGGTCAGAGTGCCGATCGGCTCCTGGAGCCGGACCTATACCAGCGTGCTATTTTTTTTTTCATTTACGGGGAGCAATTGCGTGATCCCCAGACTACTCTTACTCTCCGGCGACATTAACACTAATCCAGGCCCCACTACAACTTACACATATCACCATACACAAAGACAAAGACACAATAAGACCATGAGATACATACAGAAGTATAATATTAACATATTACAGTACAACGTAGATGGCCTCACAAACAAAATCATGCAGCTTAGGGAATTCGTACACAGACAAAACATTCACATAGCACTTATACAAGAAACAAAACTAAAACGTACACACAAAACACCCACCATCCCTGCCTTCACGGCGATCCGTCAAGTTCGTACTGGGGGTCACGGTGGTGGACTCATCATTTATATACGTAAAAGCATTAGCTACACTGATGCCACCCAAAACATTACAAACACAATCCAAGCAGATAACACGATAGAAATACAGGCAGTTAACATTAAAACACGCGCAAAACACACCACACTCATCAACATTTACATCTCACCAGATAGTTCACCTCAGGTGCCAGCCAATTACAATCCACAGTTACACAATCTGGTCTCTCTCACTAATGTCATCTTAGGAGGAGACTTCAACGCTAAAAACACTAGTTGGTAGCTGCACAACCAAAGCAACTATAGGCGCCAACATAGCCACACAACTAAACAGCCTCTTCATTCTTAACAATACAGAAGAACATACACACATACCACATCAAGCAGGATACTCAAACTCCTTCCCAGACATAACGTTCTGTTCCCCCTCACTAGCAACACATACACACTGGAAAACAGAAAAACAACTGTCATCAGACCACTCTGCCTCAACAGCCTTAGGCACACTTACAGAAATTACAAGAAAGCTGATTGGGAACAGTTCAAAATACAGACTGAGGAACAAGTCACCACATTAAACAGCACACCCATCATAAACATCAATACAACACTCAAGACATTCAATCAGATCATGAATAATGCAAACAAATACATACCCAAGGGCAACATTAGGAAATACAACCCAAATTACACTAGAGAAATAGTCCACCTCATAAGGCAACGTAACAACCTCAAACATAACACACAAACACCACACACAGAAGCCATAAAACAGAAGGTACTACCGCTAAACACAGAAATAAACAACAAACTTAAAGAAAAACAAACAGAAACATTTAGGGAATTCATAACAACACTGAACCACTCCACAGATACATCCAGGCTATACGAGACTATAAACAGCATTACCCACTCTAATAAATGCATTCACACCTCACACGCGGCTATCTGTCGCAGCCAAAATAATATCCCAACATATACACAACAAACTAATATTCTAGTTAATCACTACGCAAAGATAAGTCACTTAAACAGAGACAACAACCAGAAACACGCAGACAGACAAACAGCCAGACACGAGAAAACCTACAGACTCCACACGACCATTACACCCTTCAATACAGACCAGACCACCAAGATCATCAAAAACATTAAGAATTCGAAGGCTACTGGATCAGACAACATATCTAACATATATCTTAAACACTTGGGCCCCACAGAGAATACTAGCTCTCACAAATATCAGCACATATTCGTACCAACACTGTATTATTCTTGACATATGGAAACAAGGTCACTTTATAACACTACTCAAACCAAACAAAAATCCAACAGAACCAGCTTCCTTTTGACCCAGTACTTTACTATTCACACCTTCCAAAGTAACAGAAAGACTAATCTTACAAATCGCCAACCCACACATACCACTACCGCCTACTCAACATGGATTCAGACCTCACCACTCAACCACGACATTACTCACTAACCTCAGGCAGCACATCATGGATGGCATCAACTCCAGACGACTGTTAGAAAATCTAGAAGAGGAAGAACCATTGTTGTCCCAAGGCGATATGATGACTAAGCTTACTGATGCAGCATTGCTTGAATATATTAAGTTAAGGTGTGTATATATCCATCTCATAATTGTAAGGTTAGTGAAAAATTCACTTAATTTAGAGCTAGCAATTTTGGGCTCTTGTGGCATCATTGTTTGGGCACTCTTATGGCATCATTTTTTGGGACGCTGCGCGTCTTCTCTACTCGTTTGTGGAATGCGGTACTTAGAGGGTGTGGTCTTATAGAGAGCTCTCTTGCAATTCAGTTTGGGTGTTCAGATATAAGATTGTTGCATCGTGCAATAGTGAAGATTGTGTTGTTGTTGTTGTTGTTGTTGCAAGGTTTAGAAAGAAGACCATAAATAGTACCCCTTTTGTTTTTTATCTTAAATTCATGCAACTGAGGCCTAAGGTAGGCCCACATCGAGTCATCATCAACCCTGAGGTAGGACCTAATAGGACCTCCAAGTCCGTAAGTTTTTAATTCTAGCTTAACTTGGGCTGTAGGTTGAACTGGCCCTTCAGAGCTTGGCCGTTCATGGCTCAGCTTGGATTTTGAACCCAATAAAAAAAAATAAAAATATAATAACAACGACCAGCTCAACGTACACTATTACCAACAATATACATTAGTAAAGCATTAGATGCTATCCCACGATTCCCTCTCATAAACAAAATATTCAACACAAACATGCACAATAACACCAAAAGGTGGCTGAGCAACTATCTTTCAGGAAGATACTCACATGTCACATTTAATGGGAAGTCATCCAAAAACAAGCTTATTATATGGGACACTATTTAAATTTTTTTTATTTTTTACAATCGATTTGATATATATATATATATATATATATATATATATATATATATATATAACGTAAAGAACGACGCTTGTATAGAAGACACTCCGCGCAAGATGAGGAGGGAGAACGAACAAATGAAAAATGAGGCAACCACCGGGAATCGAACCGGGACTTTCCGATTGCCGGTCAGATATGATAACCATTACACCATGGGCCTCACTCGATCAGAAGTCTCCGGCAATCGGAAGGTCCCGGGTTCGATTCCCGGATGGTTGCCTCATTTTTTCATTTGTTCGTTCTCTCTCCTCATCTTGCGCGGAGTGTCTTCTATACAAGCGTCGTTCTTTACGTTATATATATATATATAATATATATATACATTCAACTGCAAAGAACACGCAGTATAAATAACGTAAAGAACGACGCTTGTATAGGAGATATTCCGCGCAAGACGAGAAAGAGAAAACAACAAATGAAAAAATGAAGTACCACCTGGGAATCGAACCCGGGATCTTCCGATTGCCGGTCAGACGCGATACCACTACACCATGGCCTTCACTCTTCCAAATGCCGTAATTCCTCTACATACTCGCAGAAACCAATGCCCCAAGGGGGCACCTCCCGCATGCCGTAACATTATATACATTCAACTGCAAAGAACACGCAGTATAAATAACGTAAAGAACGACGCTTGTATAGGAGATATTCCGCGCAAGACGAGAAAGAGAAAACAACAAATGAAAAAATGAAGTACCACCTGGGAATCGAACCCGGAATCTTCCGATTGCCGGTCAGACGCGATACCACTACACCATGGCCTTCACTCTTCCAAATGCCGTAATTCCTCTACATACTCGCAGAAACCAATGCCCCAAGGGGGCACCTCCCGCATGCCGTAACATTATATACATTCAACTGCAAAGAACACGCAGTATAAATAACGTAAAGAACGACGCTTGTATAGGAGATATTCCGCGCAAGACGAGAAAGAGAAAACAACAAATGAAAAAATGAAGTACCACTGGGAATCGAACCCGGGATCTTCCGATTGCCGGTCAGACGCGATACCACTACACCATGGCCTTCACTCTTCCAAATGCCGTAATTCCTCTACATACTCGCAGAAACCAATGCCCCAAGGGGCACCTCCCGCATGCCGTAACATTATATACATTCAACTGCAAAGAACACGCAGTAAAATAACGTAAAGAACGACGCTTGTATAGGAGATATTCCGCGCAAGACGAGAAAGAGAAAACAACAAATGAAAAAATGAAGTACCACCTGGGAATCGAACCCGGGATCTTCCGATTGCCGGTCAGACGCGATACCACTACACCATGGCCTTCACTCTTCCAAATGCCGTAATTCCTCTACATACTCGCAGAAACCAATGCCCCAAGGGGGCACCTCCCGCATGCCGTAACATTATATACATTCAACTGCAAAGAACACGCAGTATAAATAACGTAAAGAACGACGCTTGTATAGGAGATATTCCGCGCAAGACGAGAAAGAGAAAACAACAAATGAAAAATGAAGTACCACCTGGGAATCGAACCCGGGATCTTCCGATTGCCGGTCAGACGCGATACCACTACACCATGGCCTTCACTCTTCCAAATGCCGTAATTCCTCTACATACTCGCAGAAACCAATGCCCCAAGGGGGCACCTCCCGCATGCCGTAACATTATATACATTCAACTGCAAAGAACACGCAGTATAAATAACGTAAAGAACGACGCTTGTATAGGAGATATTCCGCGCAAGACGAGAAAGAGAAAACAACAAATGAAAAAATGAAGTACCACCTGGGAATCGAACCCGGGATCTTCCGATTGCCGGTCAGACGCGATACCACTACACCATGGCCTTCACTCTTCCAAATGCCGTAATTCCTCTACATACTCGCAGAAACCAATGCCCCAAGGGGGCACCTCCCGCATGCCGTAACATTATATACATTCAACTGCAAAGAAACACGCAGTATAAATAACGTAAAGAACGACGCTTGTATAGGAGATATTCCGCGCAAGACGAGAAAGAGAAAACAACAAATGAAAAAATGAAGTACCACCTGGGAATCGAACCTGGGATCTTCCGATTGCCGGTCAGACGCGATACCACTACACCATGGCCTTCACTCTTCCAAATGCCGTAATTCCTCTACATACTCGCAGAAACCAATGCCCCAAGGGGGCACCTCCCGCATGCCGTAACATTATATACATTCAACTGCAAAGAACACGCAGTAAATAACGTAAAGAA
The DNA here is from genome assembly GCA_023014485.1 of Bathynomus jamesi. Taxonomy (NCBI): domain Eukaryota; kingdom Metazoa; phylum Arthropoda; class Malacostraca; order Isopoda; family Cirolanidae; genus Bathynomus; species Bathynomus jamesi. The sequence goes on from JAJOZX010000436.1 coordinate 1,224,714, forward strand.
CGACACTTGTATAGGAGATATTCCGCGCAAGACGAGAAAGAGAAAACAACAAATGAAAAAATGAAGTACCACCTGGGAATCGAACCCGGGATCTTCCGATTGCCGGTCAGACGCGATACCACTACACCATGGCCTTCACTCTTCCAAATGCCGTAATTCCTCTACATACTCGCAGAAACCAATGCCCCAAGGGGGCACCTCCCGCATGCCGTAACATTATATACATTCAACTGCAAAGAACACGCAGTATAAATAACGTAAAGAACGACGCTTGTATAGGAGATATTCCGCGCAAGACGAGAAAGAGAAAACAACAAATGAAAAAATGAAGTACCACCTGGGAATCGAACCCGGGATCTTCCGATTGCCGGTCAGACGCGATACCACTACACCATGGCCTTCACTCTTCCAAATGCCGTAATTCCTCTACATACTCGCAGAAACCAATGCCCCAAGGGGGCACCTCCCGCATGCCGTAACATTATATACATTCAACTGCAAAGAACACGCAGTATAAATAACGTAAAGAACGACGCTTGTATAGGAGATATTCCGCGCAAGACGAGAAAGAGAAAACAACAAATGAAAAAATGAAGTACCACCTGGGAATCGAACCCGGGATCTTCCGATTGCCGGTCAGACGCGATACCACTACACCATGGCCTTCACTCTTCCAAATGCCGTAATTCCTCTACATACTCGCAGAAACCAATGCCCCAAGGGGGCACCTCCCGCATGCCGTAACATTATATACATTCAACTGCAAAGAACACGCAGTATAAATAACGTAAAGAACGACGCTTGTATAGGAGATATTCCGCGCAAGACGAGAAAGAGAAAACAACAAATGAAAAAATGAAGTACCACCTGGGAATCGAACCCGGGATCTTCCGATTGCCGGTCAGACGCGATACCACTACACCATGGCCTTCACTCTTCCAAATGCCGTAATTCCTCTACATACTCGCAGAAACCAATGCCCCAAGGGGGCACCTCCCGCATCCCATATAATAAATATCTCCTATACAAGCGTCGTTCTTTACGTTATTTATACTGCGTGTTCTTTGCAGTTGAATGTATATAATGTTACGGCATGCGGGAGGTGCCCCCTTGGGGCATTGGTTTCTGCGAGTATGTAGAGGAATTACGGCATTTGGAAGAGTGAAGGCCATGGTGTAGTGGTATCGCGTCTGACCGGCAATCGGAAGATCCCGGGTTCGATTCCCAGGTGGTACTTCATTTTTTCATTTGTTGTTTTCTCTTTCTCGTCTTGCGCGGAATATCTCCTATACAAGCGTCGTTCTTTACGTTATTTATACTGCGTGTTCTTTGCAGTTGAATGTATATAATGTTACGGCATGCGGGAGGTGCCCCCTTGGGGCATTGGTTTCTGCGAGTATGTAGAGGAATTACGGCATTTGGAAGAGTGAAGGCCATGGTGTAGTGGTATCGCGTCTGACCGGCAATCGGAAGATCCCGGGTTCGATTCCCAGTGGTACTTCATTTTTTCATTTGTTGTTTTCTCTTTCTCGTCTTGCGCGGAATATCTCCTATACAAGCGTCGTTCTTTACGTTATTTATACTGCGTGTTCTTTGCAGTTGAATGTATATAATGTTACGGCATGCGGGAGGTGCCCCCTTGGGGCATTGGTTTCTGCGAGTATGTAGAGGAATTACGGCATTTGGAAGAGTGAAGCCATGGTGTAGTGGTATCGCGTCTGACCGGCAATCGGAAGATCCCGGGTTCGATTCCCAGGTGGTACTTCATTTTTTCATTTGTTGTTTTCTCTTTCTCGTCTTGCGCGGAATATCTCCTATACAAGCGTCGTTCTTTACGTTATTTATACTGCGTGTTCTTTGCAGTTGAATGTATATAATGTTACGGCATGCGGGAGGTGCCCCCTTGGGGCATTGGTTTCTGCGAGTATGTAGAGGAATTACGGCATTTGGAAGAGTGAAGGCCATGGTGTAGTGGTATCGCGTCTGACCGGCAATCGGAAGATCCCGGGTTCGATTCCCAGGTGGTACTTCATTTTTCATTTGTTGTTTTCTCTTTCTCGTCTTGCGCGGAATATCTCCTATACAAGCGTCGTTCTTTACGTTATTTATACTGCGTGTTCTTTGCAGTTGAATGTATATAATGTTACGGCATGCGGGAGGTGCCCCCTTGGGGCATTGGTTTCTGCGAGTATGTAGAGGAATTACGGCATTTGGAAGAGTGAAGGCCATGGTGTAGTGGTATCGCGTCTGACCGGCAATCGGAAGATCCCGGGTTCGATTCCCAGGTGGTACTTCATTTTTTCATTTGTTGTTTTCTCTTTCTCGTCTTGCGCGGAATATCTCCTATACAAGCGTCGTTCTTTACGTTATATATATATATATATATATCAAATCGATTGTAAAAATTTAAAAAAATTAAATAGTGTCCCATATATAATAATTTATTAATAATATAAAACTATTTAACATATTAAAAAATAGTTGAGTTAGAAGGATATATAAAAATAAATTAATTAAATATTTAGATCTTTCAATCTAAAGAATTTATATGCTTTATATTAGTAATCAGAAAAAGTAACCAGTATCTAAATATGAACTTATTTGTTTAATTTTGTAACCTTCCTTCGGGGAGACAAAAAAAATAAATAAATAAGTAATGGTGTCTATAATCCAGCTGGGTAGAAATACGGGACTCAAGTACCTCAAACAGAAAAAACAAACAAGTATGTGTTAGCTCTAATTTACATGGGAAATATACGTTTAATTTTGCAATCTTTCTTCGGGGAGATAAGAAAATAAGTGGTGTTAATAATCCAGCAGGGTGGAAGCATCTTAAACATAAAAAAAAGGAAGGAGAGTGTATGTCCTATATATATATATATATATCGGTACCAAAAATCTGTTATTTAAATTTTGAGTGATATACTCATAAATTTCTGCTACATGTAGCAAATTAATTGAAGTAGAATTTATGCAAGGTGGGTTTGTTCGTAGGTGCTTACGTTGCAAAACAATTGTCACATTTAACTAAAAAATGTGTTAACAAAGTGATCAACCTCCTTCAGTTCTGTGATTGAGTTCTAAAAAGACTATTCCACTGACTTTCAAAAAACTATTCGTTTTTGTACTGGAACACACTTATTTTACTTTCTGTTTATTTAACTGTGGAAAATTTCCAGAAATTATGGGGGAAGTCTTGATAGGATTGTATGGTTATTGTGTTTCATTAAAATCGTACAGCCACTTTAAAGATTAAGTTCTGAACAAGTTTGCTTTTAGGTGGGTAAACTGGTCACTTTCCAGTGCTAGTGTCTCCGAGCAACTGATACAATGAGCAAACCAACCAATATGCAGACAGCCGATAAAACGGTAAGCCAAACACAAATGTGCGTGGGGTCAAGACAAAAGGCCCGTGAGGGGCCGATTGAGGGCAGCATAATAATGAGGATACATTATATTCTCAAGTTTTTAAATAAATTAAAACTATAACACTTAATTAGATTGATCACGTGAACTGTACAGGTCCCGTCTGTCGATGACTGGAAAATATCTTCCACATAAAGTAGTATATTAATTTATATAAAATAAAATGGTGCCAACTTCTCACGTGAGATGGGTAAAAGTGCGGAAAATGCAGACCTGTTGCCAGGTCTACAGAAATTTCTGGATATCGACAGGAATTTTAGATGAATCAGAAAATGTCTCAAAATCTTCAGGAATTTTCCATACATACTCTAAGGTTGCCATTTTTTTATACTATAGTCTATATTTGGTACTTTTGAATACTTCAAGTACATTCGGTCGACTTTAAATAAAACCATGAATATGTAGTACAAATTAAAATTTTGTTGATAATATGAAAAATTGAGCTATATTCCAATGTTGTATGAAGGGCGCTGGCACCAAAACTTTGATGCTAAACATGGCAACATCGCATTGTGTAACCAAAGTCCCGCCGAATGATTCGAGTCATGTCATGTTCTAAACATGTCCGCCGTACATTTAAATTTGTTTTCATCGAATTTTGAGGAACACTTCCTTTCATTAATTGCTAATAAACGCTTCCTCTCATTAAATGTGACAAAAATTAATTTAAGAAACTAATATATTGAATTTGCATAATGATTAACTTTGTGCTTATATTTATATATATGTATAATTTATCTTCAAATGCTTTTAATTATTAGATTTGCTCGTTCCTGTTATAGCATGCTTGGCAACCCAGCGGTCCCTCTCAAATGCACAAATGCAGTAGCAGTTTAATGCCGGTTTTAGTTACGTGCCTACTGCTCAGTTTTTTAAATAAACTTGTGTTTTTGTGGAAATATAACGTCTGATTTTGTGTTAAAAATGAACTTTGATGAGTGATAATGAAACAGATGATGAACGTCATGAACCTTCCAAAAAAAAAAAAAAGCGCAGGTATGAGCAAAAATATTTGAATCTTGGGAGAATGAAGATTCTATGAAAGGGTGGTTAAAATGTAATTCAAAAGTTCGTCATTCGCATATTGTACAGCTTGTAATGTTCACCTTTCATTAAAGGCAGGAAAGACTGATCTGAGGAAACACTCTCAGGGTAAAAAACATGTGGAAAAATGTTCAGTGCCAGCAAAACAACCGACTTTATTGGACATGCAATCCATGAGCAGGAAGAACAAGATGGATGAAATGGTGAAAAATGATGAAATTCGCTTAGCGGCGTTTATTCGTGAACATAATATACCAATCCGAACTGTAGAGCACATGCCAAACCTTATCAAAGCAATTTGTCCTGATTCTGAAGTTGCAAAGAATTTGAAATGCGGCCGAACTAAGGTGACTTCTACGAGTATAATTACAATGTAACTGGTCGGGAGGGCTTTTCATTGCTAGTAAAAACCCTACACTGTAATAAGTTTTCATTAATTGTCGATGAGTCAACAGATTAAGGTTGCATTAAACATGTATGGTTGCCCGTACGCGTTGAAAATAGAGTTAAAGATTGCTTTCTTGGTCTCATTCTCTTGGTCTCATTCCTTTGCAAGATGCAACTGCTGTTGCGCTATACAACAGCGTTGTATATTTTTTAAACGAAAATAAGATTCTTTACAAAGATAATATGATTAGATTTGGTGCTGACGGTACCAACTCTATGCTTGGAGAGCATCATTCGCTTTCGTCACTGTTAAAGCGAGATGTTTCTGGGCTGTTTATTATGAAGTGTATATGCCACTCCTTTGCACTGTGCGCAATGCGCATCTTACTCATGTCTAAAATTACCTCGAGCAATGGAAGACTTGGCTCGCGATGTTTTTAACTGTTTCCCTATGAGTCCAAAACGAGTGGAGAATTACAACTTCTTCAAAGTTTTGCCAATGTAAAGCCGCATAAAATGCTGCATCCATCGCAAACACGCTGGCTGTCTCTACATTTAGTTGTATCGAGGCTTCTTGGACAGTATAACGCTTTAAAGCTGTACTTTGCAGACGCTGTTATAAGTGAAAGGATCCTTGCTTGTGAAAATATACTGCAAAAATTAATAATCGCATAACAAAACTTTACTTAGATTTTCTCGACTTTATCTTGTCAGTTTTCAGTGCAGTCAATAAACAAATGCAGTCTAAGAGCACAAAGATTCACGCAATGTACAGATCTGTGTCTCGGTGCTACACCGCAATTCTTGAATGTTATCTGAAAGACGATTAGATTGCGAAAACTGCCTTAACAGATATTCGTACGAGAGACCTATATCATTTCAAAAAATTGTCAGAAATATACGTTGGAGTTAATGTTGAAATGACATTGTCTCATCAGCACGAAATCCCAACTCAAGCAATTCAACATTTCCGCCTGCGGTGCTTAGACTTCTATATTGAAGAAGATGAGCAAATAACCAAGCGACAGACATGAGCAGTAATGTATTTGAAAATACTTAAATACATATTTAAGTACAAATGTATTTAAATACATGTATTTATAACTACTTTTTGGAAAGTATATTTAATTACGTATTTAAATACTTTCGAAAAGTATTTAGTATTTGTAAATACCTGTTTTTAAATACATTTTTAAAATACTTTTTTATGAACTATTCAATTTTGCGAGGATGTACAGTACTAACCACCCAGTATTTGACTGGTACCACAGAACACGGTAAAACATTTTTCATGGTGCTTGTGCTTCCAGAAAGTTCCAGGCTCAGCAGGCTGAAACTTTCTGGAAGCACCATGAAAAATGGAACTTCCAGCCTGCTCTAGTGGCGATTGCCACAGACTTACAGCTGCAGTGCGGCAGCCGGCAGTCTATCCTGAGGCATCGTCACATGTGGTTCTGTAAAGTTCAGCGCTGACTGTGCAATAGGGCGGCTCGTTTTTACACTTTTTTCGATATTTGATTGGGGGTAGTGCGGAAAAGTTGCGATTTGGAGAGAAAATAAAGTGTGTAAATTTTTTTTTATCTACGTCAATACCTTCCGGTGGCGGCGAGTCCTTAAAAATCGAAAAATAGGCCTAACGGGGTAGATTGGAAAATGGGTTTAAAGACTTACAAAATAAACAATAAAAATTTCAGCACAATCTGTTAATAACTTCCGGTGGCGTCTTAGCCGTTAAAATATCCAAAATTTGATTTAAAGCAAGTTTTAACAAGATGTTATACAAATGTTAATTCCGGTATATTTCTGTGCAAACAACCCTGAGAACACTATTATAGGCTTGAATAAATTAATAGCAGTCATTGAACAATGAACATTATATAAAAATTATATAAAATTATATAAAATTTTATGTTTTTATGCCTATTTTTCGATTTTTAAGGACTCGCCGCCACCGGAAGGTATTGACGTAGATCAAAAAAATTTTACACACTTTATTTTCTCTCCAAATCGCAACTTTTCCGCACTACCCCCAATCAAATATCGAAAAAAGTGTAAAAACGAGCCGCCCTACTGTGCAATTAACCTTAGCTTATTGATCATATTAGACGAGGACAACATTTGTAACATGGCTGCAGTGATTTTATCTGCTTTTTGAAAAGTATCTAAATTGTATATGAAATGTATTTAAATACATTTTAGGAGTAATGTATTTAGTATTTAAATACTTTCTGAAAACCTATAATTTATTTAGTATTTAATTACTTTTATTTTCAAGTAATGTATTTATTATTTAAATACATCTAAAGTATTTACTGACCATGTTTGCCAAGCGATTTCCGTTTTCTAATGAAACATTTAAGCACCTCGAAGCAATGGACCCAAAAGTCGTTCAAGCCAAGCGCATCCCTTCCTTAGCTCTACTCATGTCAGCATTCCCTTCCTTAGTTGAAAAAAGCACTGGCAAGACACTGACAGCGATTGGCGGTCCTTAAGAAATACATTGGATGACCTGAATCTCGACGAAAATATAGCCCCAGCGCAGTTTTGGGTTAAAGTAAGAGATGCCAAAACAGGAGATAGGGACTCCTCTCTTCCCAAATCTTTCATCTTTAATGTAAATTACGAATAGCAATGGGCCTAACACTGAACCCTGTGGGACACCGCTACCTACATCTAACCACCTCGATTCACTACCATTAACTACGACCCTCTGTCTCCTAGCACGAAGCCATTCTTCTAACCAGTTAGCTACTTGACCGCGTATACCGTGCGCTTTGACCTTCGCAATTAAATTGAGAACCAACTCTTTGTATCATTTATTTATTTATATAAAGTCAAACAATGACAACGGTCTTCTGAAAAAGGAATAAGCATAATAAGTAATCACTTGAATAAAACATAAACATAAAACATAATCATTGTCCTCTATCTCCTCCCAAGTCTTTGATACTAGATGTGATATGAGGTAATTGCAGTACAGTAGTGCAAACTTATATTGTTTTATAAAGTGAATACAGTATAGTACTTTAATAGGAAAACATAGATACTAGTTTATTTAAGAGTAATATGAGAACATAAGGCTTTGCTATTACATCATGATGAATACGATACTGTAGAAACTAAAATATAAATACTTATGGAATTATACAGTACATTATATCCAATCAAACATATTACAATACAATTAGAGAGTTCAGCGAGAGATTGAATCATATATTAAAATAAGGGTTGTACAACGGTATTCCTGACAAAAGTAATAGTACAGTAATGAGGTTACAGCTGTATTGGGAACACAATATAAAGTTCTTAGTAAGTAAAGTGTAAAGTGTACTGTACTCTATCTCTCCCCCAAGTCTTTGAGCCAGCAATTTTATAAAGAAGATTATTAAGGATAATATGGCAAAAAAAAAAAAAATTTGTATGTTTACGGATAAAGACTAAACCTTATTTTGTCAGTGCCCTTAATTTAAAGCATACTTGATTGGTTACTCTTCTTGATTCATATGGTAGTCTTCATGCCAGGTAGGGGGGCGTCTGGTACGGTTCGAACGCCTTAGTGGAGTTGCAGTTTGGGGTGCCGTACCCATTGGCCTAGGGGGTGCAGGTGGTAGTATGTCGATGGGCGGCGTTGACATGTCTTCTTGGGTGGGGGGTGTGGTCTCTTCAGGGGTCGGGCGCCTGCGTTCAACGTGTGGGCTGGACCGTGTCGGACTACGGGGTGAAGCGGGTGTCTTTGGTCCTGGTGCTGACCTGGCAGGTGTAGGTGGTGCAGCAGGTGGGCTGTTGGTGGGCACCGCTAGGAAGTTCTTCAAATGTTGGTCTATGGTCATCTTTGGAGCAGGTGTGCTGAAGGGTTCATATTTTTTAAGGAATTTCCTGTTCCTTACAGTTACCCTCCCAGATCCATCGACCCTAACCACGTACTGGTCAAACTGCCTGACTTCGATGACCACACCTGTCTTGTCCCATTTACGGGCGTGTGGACCGACCTGGTTCTGGATGCGTATAAGGTCTCCGACTGCTAGTGGTGGGAGTCTCTTGGTGTGCTCTGACCAGCGTTCCGCTCCCCTCATGTGGCGGTTCCTCAGAGCTTCTTCTCGGGTGGCCAAGTTTTCACGCCACGTGTCGTGTGGTTTATATCGGCCGGGAAGGATTGGAATGAAGTCCCGGATAGGGCGGCCGAATACACACATTGCTGGGGAGTGTTTTGTATCTCTATCCGGCGTGTTTCTGTATTGAAGCATGGCCCGTTGAAAGTTTTCGGTGTTGAGGTCGCCGTTTGGTCCAGTGTTGTCGGTTATTAGGCGTTTCGTTGTCTTGACACCAACTTCTGCCCGACAGTTGCTGTGAGGGAAAGCCACTGATGAGAGTCGGTGGTGTACGCCCCAGTTTTTGAGGAACTGCCGTGTGGCTGCTGCGGTAAATTCAGGGCCCCCATCGGAAGCCAGTTCGTCGGGGATGCCGAAGGTGACGAAGGTCCGTCGGAGGCAGGCGATGAGTCCAGCAGCACCATCTGATGACCTCTCTACTATTGGCCAGTTAGAGTATCTGTCCACCACGACCAGGTAGTTTACTCCTTTGTAGTGGAAGTAGTCCGCGCAGACGCACTGGAAGGGGTATTCTGGTGATGTTGGTGGAGTGGGTGGAGCGCTGGGCTGGGTTGGTGCCATGCGGTTGCAGTGGTTGCAGCTAGCCCGTAGTGCTGTGATGGCTGGTGTGATGCCAGGCCAGAAAATGGAGTCTTCTGCTCTGGAGATCATGGATGAAGTACCTTGATGAGCTGAGTGGAGTGAAGCCAGTACTTCTTGCCTGAGGGCCGGCGGGATAACCGTGCGGTTCCTGTACATTACCACGCCGTCAACAGTGCGGAGGTCGTCGCGAAACTGGTGATATTCCCGCAGCTGTGCAGGGAGTGCATGGCGGGATTCAGGCATGCCGGACTCTATGACATTGGCTAAACTATTCATGACTTCATCGCTGGTCGTGGCGGTGCGTACTCGATCCCATGTCACTGATGCCAGGCTCAGCGAGTTGAGTGTTGATGCGGCTGCAGAAATGACGCAGGCTTCCATGCCATTACCATCTGTCAGTGATGTCCGTATGCCGGCTAGGAAGGTGGGGGGGGGAAAGAACGCCGTTCCCTCGCATGGTTGATGGATGGCTGCTACGTCATCGGGGAGTGTCAGTGGTATGGGGTCGCCAGTGGGGTATCGTGACACCCCGTCAGCAGCTTTGTGTTTCGCGCCTGGTACGTGGATCATCCGGAAGCGGTACCTGAGGGTTTTTTCCTTCAAGTTTCTGAGGCGTGTATTAGATATGTCCTCTAGGGATCTGTCACCAAACACTTTGAGGAGAGGTTTGTGGTCCACTGCAATTATTAGGTCTTCGCATCCCAGCACGAAGTACCTCGCCTTGTCAAGGGCATCGGCGACAGCAAGTGCTTCTCCTTCTACTGGTGCATAGCGGGACTCAGCTGAGGTAGTGAATCTACTGCCGACCAATGTGACACGCCATCCAGTATGGCAGCAGAAGGGTTCGACTCGTGTACAGGTGCAGTGTTTCTGAAGTAGCCAGTAGCCGATGCCTGTTTTCGACCAGTCTGTGGCGAGGCATGTGGGCTTGGTTTTGTCAAAAATTTTAACACCCTCCTCTATTTCTGTGATGATGACATCCTTTGATTCTTCGAAGATGGTTTCCAATTCGTCATCCCACTTGAAAGGTGTTCCTGGCTTCAGAAGTAGGCGGAACGGCTGCATCCTCTTGGCCATGCTGAAGGCATACGACACCTGGTTGATGAGCCCGAACCATGATCGAACGTCGGTGATGTTCTTTGGAGATGGAAACTCTAGGATTGCTTTGAGGTATTTTTTACAGGGTCGGACACTGTCAGATGTGATCTCGAAGCCTGCAAATTCAACCTTGTCCTGACAGAACACAAACTTGTCGGGGTTCAGTGTGATTCCGTGTCTGCCGCAGGTGTCAAGCCACTGGGTGGCCTGGAAGAAGCTCTCCTCCACTGTGTCTGACCAGAGCAAGACGTCGTCAATGCACTTTGTATTGTTAGGGATGCTCGATACAATTTCGTCGTACCTTCTTGTGTAACCGTCACCAGATGCAATGTAACCCTGGGGAGCGGTTTTGTAACGGTAGCGACCCCAGGGCGTTATGAAGGTGGTCAAGTGGCGGTCTTCTTCACAGATTGGTACGCTGTGATATCCATTCCATGCATCAAACACTGTTTTCTTTTTGCCTTGCGGTACTGATCTGGCCTGGTGGAATGGCGATTGAGTGTGGTGTGTTTCGCGGGTGGCGTGAGCGTTGAGGGGTTGAAAGTCAACGGTACGCCTTGGTTTTCCGTTCTTTTTGGCGCACACCACCATTCTGTGACACCAGGTTACGGGCTCACCAACGGGTACTGGTTCAAGGACACCCAGTCTGACATCTTGGTCGAGGCCAGCCTTCACGTCCTCCTGCCAGTGGATTGGTACTGGGACGGGGGTGTGATGTGCGACTGGTTTGGCATTGGGGTCCACCATCAATTTCATTGGGGGGCCGTCCATCATGGGCAGCGCTTGGTGGTCACAAGTGTTGAAGGTGCTTGATTTGTAATAGTCCAGCAGGTATTCCTTGAGCTTTTGCTGGTTCGCCGCAACAGCGGGTAGCGGTAGCTCGATTGGAGGTGATGGAGGATGTTGGCGTCTTGGACAGTCACAGTTAGTTACAAGTCCGCTGTCACTGTGTGTGTGGTTACAGTATTGTGCTGGATCCAGTTGGACTTCCCCCACTGTAGGAAATCTTCCCGAGATAATGCCGAGTGAAACGCATGCCTCTCTGCTGATGAAGAACTTGTCAGAAGAATCTGTCACATATGTTACCTGTCTCGTTTCTACTTGTTGGCCCTGTTCATCCTTGCCAGTGAGGCGAAGTATGGCTGCGCCAAGGATTTTGATGCCCTTGTTGTTGGCGGCGTGCATCTTCATGGTCACAGGGATGAGGTCAGACTGGAGAAGCCCGAGGCGGTGGATAACCTTGATACCGGTGAGGCAGCTCTGACAGCCTGTGTCTGCCATGGCAGGCAGTACCACGGTTTTTGGGTGGGCATTGAGGGTTGCCCCAAGCGCCTCGTAGTCTTCGGGGAGAGTCCTGACTGTCAGGTTGATGTGTGGCTGTGGTTGTGAGTTCTCCTTGATCCACATGTCCGATAGTTCATTGTAAATGTGATGGTCGAGGGCGATTGCTCTTTCTTATGTGGCTCGGAAGTGTTGCTTGTGGCGCAGAGAAGATCAAATACCGCACCTTCGCACTCATCAGCTTTATTAGGAGTGGCTGAAAGGCTCTTGTCCTTGTCTTTGCTCCTGCATACGGATTCCCAATGGCTGTCGCGCTTGCAAATTTTGCATTTGTGGTTGTACGCAGGGCAATCCTTCTTGCGTATGTGGACTGGGGCTCTTCTGCCGTGTCCTTTTTTACCACAATATGAACAGGGGGCATTTTTGTCTTGTGGGGGTATTTGCTTACTTCTCCTGTATGTGCTGCCTGCGGCCTCCACGGCATGGGAGTCCAGCAGTCGTGATGCTGAGCGCTTGCCTGCTTCCTTCGCCTCGACAAACTGAAAGACGTCTTCCAGGGTCATCTCCTGGTTACTGTTGCCGAGGAGTTCCAGTTGTATTTCCGGGTCAGCAATTCCGCGGGTAAGGACGTCGCGAAGGATGGGGTCAGTGTAATTTACGTTGTTGTTGCAGCTTGGGCATTCAACAAGAAATTTGCAGACTCCGGCCTGACCACGAAGACGGGCTCCAAAACTGCGCACAGTTTCGTCGCGGTCTTGTCGCATATTGTGTAGGGTAACCCTGGCTACCATGGTGTTCTCCTCTCGGACAGCTAGTTTCTTGATTGCAGCAAGGACTTCATCTTCGGTTTTGTTTGTTAGGCTTCCACCTGCGGATCTTGTCAAATCTTTGCGGAGTGAATCGTCGCAGCATTCAAGTAGTTGTACCACTTTGTCCCTACCAGTGATTTTTGTAGCTTCCGCATAATCTGTCCAACGCGACGTAAAATATGCCCAGTCTTCACTGGTACCTGCAGCCGAAATGGTTGGCCGTCTTACTTTCTCAACCTTTGCAGAGACTGTCGGGCTTGGGACATGGGTCGTGCAGTGGGCTGTTATAAGTGCGGCTACAATGGCTGGGTCCAGGTCTGCTGTGACATAGGTACAACCTGTGATAGGACATTCTACGGCAGGCATTGTGGATAGCGTTTGTTGAAGTTGCTTAATTAGGTTGGGGTGGTTGACAGTTGCTTGAATTTACCACGTATGTAGACTTATTTTATTATTTATTTAATTAATCAGTCATTTGTACCTAAGACCGTTGTCATAAATGAGAACCAACTCTTTGTGATCATTTATTTATTTATATAAAGTCAAACAATGACAACGGTCTTCTGAAAAAGGAATAAGCATAATAAGTAATCACTTGAATAAAACATAAACATAAAATAATCATTGTCCTCTAGCAATTAGTCTCCTATGCGGAACTGTATCGAACGCCTTTTTAAAATCTAAATAAATAACGTCAGCCGCTCTATGCCTATCGTATTCGCGCACTATTTCGTTATAAATTCTAACAAATTAGTTAAACAAGACCTATGGCGTCGAAACCCATGCTGACTACTATTAATCAAATCTCTACTTTCTAAGTGATCGATGATACGATCCCTAACTACGGATTCCAAAAGTTTACCGACAATTGACGTTAAGCTAATGGGCCTATAATTGCTAGCTACTGCGCGGTCGCCTTTTTTAAAAATAGGCGTGACGTTAGCTAATTTGAAGTCTTCAGGAATAATCCCCGTTTCGAGTGACTGATTAAAAATCTTCGTTAAGGGGCCTACGATAACGTCTTTCGGATCTTTTCCGTTTGACTGCCGCCATTGAAACATAAGAGGTGAGTGCCCCCAGCCTTCTTTACTTAGCCTTATAAGGCTAACTAACGAAAATATCACGACCTAACCTAACCAATCGTTAGGTCAACTGTACGACCTTGACGATTGGTTAGGTTAGGTCGTGATATTTTTGTTAGTTAGCCTTATAAAGCTAACTAAAGAAGGCTGGAGGCCCTGATCTTCAGGTGATCCCCTTATTTTTCTGAGTACACGATTAAAACTTAAAAATTAAGCATGGATCTTGAAAGTAATTAAAATTGTTTATAAGAAACAAAATTTGAAGGGGAAATTAAGAAAAGCTTTTTTATAAAGTAACTTATTTTGGATCATCAAGACATTTCAGTTAAAATACAAAAAGTTTAATTATGTTTCAATGGCGGCAGTCAAACGGAAAAGATCCCGTCTTTCAAATCTTTCAAATGTCTGGGATAAAAAGCGTCAGGGCCTGGAGCCTTGCTAACTTTTAGCCTATCGATACAATGCGCAATCTCAGCCTCGTAAACAGTTATTTCATCCAAAATAGTCTCGCTACTAAATGGAACGATATCGTCCACGTCGGGGACATTATTTACGTCTTCTACGGTAAAAACTGTCGCAAAAAAGTTATTGAAAATACCCGCCATCGCCTGAGCGTCAGAAGCCAAAGCGCCATTAACATCCACTAGAGGGCCTATGTTATCTTTTACCGGCTTATGATTATTAACGTATTCAAAAACTTTTTTGGATAATGTTTACTATCCGCAGCTATAAGTATCTCTAAATTACGCTTGGCATTCCTAACTGATCTTTTAACCTGACGTCTAAGCTCGATATATCTATTAAAGTTAGCTGCCGTGCCATTGCGCTTATTAAGTCTATACGCTTTATTACGCTCGTTTATGAACTCGCCTATTTCCCAAGTCCACCACTTCGGCCTACCACGATTTCAAGCGCGCTTGGGCCTACGAGGAATAAACTCCCTTTCAATATTCCTAAAACTTTCTTTAAACGCCACCCAACGCAAATTTGTGTCATTACCCATAAATAAGTTATCCCAGTCCACTACTCTCATCCTATCCGCAAAACTATCAAAATTAGCCCTACGAAAATCAGGGACTTCTATGACGTTACTATCCTGGGTGTTTTCTATCAATAACTTAAACCCAAGAATTTGATGATCACTACATCCTAAACTCTCGCCTACTTCTAAACCTTCGACTATATTCTCGCCGTTCGTCATCACCAAATCTAAAATAATTATCACCGCGCGTTGGTTCGGTAACTATCTGTCGTAAAAAGTTATCGTCCATAAACTCAACCAATCTCAAACCCTCCTCATTACCAGTAAAATTCTCGTAATTAACATTAGGGCAGTTAAAGTCTCCGACAATTATACTATTCCGATTGTCAATAAAATTACCAAGAAGTGAGTAAAATCTAGTATCTGTATCGAGGGATTGAATGGGAGGTCTATAAACAACAACAAAATTAAAACTAATACTACGCGCACTAACTTCAACACATATCGCATTAATTGCTGCCGGAAAATCTAACTTAACCTCGATAGCCCTAAGGGAATTATGAATGTACAGCAAAACGCCTCCACCAAACCTATGTAACCTATCATTAGTAAAGAGTTTAAAACCCAGTATATCAAGTTCCCGCAACAAGTCCCGAGTCACGGTATTTAACCAAGTTTCAGTGATAGCAACTATATCATAGTTGCCGGAATAAATTATCGCCTTAAATTCATTTAATTTATTTCTAATACTACGCGCGTTACAATAAAAGACGTTTAAGTTATTTTTTACCACGGGCCGGCGTTTTAAACTATTTTTCACGTCGGGCCCGCGTTCCCCGGACCCACAACGTTTAAAGAAGGCTTCGACCTATACAACTTTCGTACGTTTTCGTCTATTAACTACCTAGCCTAGCATTACCTATTTCATTAAAATGCACCCCATCTTTCATAAAAAGGCAAGGATCACTGAATTCGGACCACAGCTTTACGAAGGGTACATTTTCCTCAGCACAAATCTCTTTTAATTTATTATTCAAAAATATTGTTTTTGACGTAATCCTAAGACCCAACCCGTGCCTACGGGTAATACCTAGAACTAAAGACCTATCTGACCTCGCCTTCAGGGACCTAATTAACCCCCTATATCTCTCCAAAAGGTCAGGCACTCTCGTATCGGGCCTATACGAGTCGTTGCCTCCTGCCATCGTCACCAACATTGAGTGACGGGAGGCAACGTCAATCCTACCCACTTCGTCTCTAACTCTGTCAACCCTGGCCACTGGGAGACAGACCCTCCTCCTCTTGGTTGGATGCCGTTCAACGAACTCTTTGTCCATGTGGCGCACTAAAGAGTCCCCAATTAAAATAGTTTCCCCCTCATTCACGTCCCTTTCCAAATGGGCGAAAGGGTTCGAAACCTCGATAGGGGGGGGATTCCTATCACCTAACGTACGCGGCCTAGCTCCACCCTTAATCTATCTATATCCCTCGCTATCTACTAATATCGGACTAACCTTAACCCTTCCTCAACTCTATCCAACCTTCCCGACAAGCTACCTAAACTAGAAACTAGGTTACGCACCTCACCCTTCAAATTACTAACGTCTTCAACGTTAGTATTGGTTCGGCTTCCGTCAACTGTAGCCCTACCCCTGCCCTCATCAAGCGTTGCAAGTCTTTCGGTTACCTCACGTACACTGCGTTTTATGTCAACTAATTCCTCCATGAACTCGCAAAAGAAACAAACTGATCTATTGGTAATCGCCATAGGACCGCCGTTATAATCCTTAAATTCCGAATATCACCGGTTTACCCTACACCTAACACACGACGCTTTCTGCGACGGCATCGCGCAGTTAAAAATTAGTTTAAACCGTCACAGGTATAAGTTAAATTAAGCCGACACGCTATGAAAACTTCTAAATCGCCAAAAACCACTAATATTCAATTACTTAACTATAACAACGTGAATATAAACGAAAGTATATAAAATTCAAAACTGTCCAAAAGTAAAATTCTCAGCAATATACAAAAGTAGATGTTATATCAGAGAGCTCAGGAATGCGTTCGTTCAGTACAGAGTCTGGCTGACGAATCATGATGATGATGATAATAATAATAATAATAATTGTTATAATTGTAACGTTAATCAAATACATTCAAATAATCAGACCATTTAGGTTTTAACCAACAAAATTCACATTATCTGAAAAAGATGAGAAAAGAATTAATAAACTTGAAAAGATAACGAAAATAATCCTAGGTTTTAAAGTGTTACAAAATCTCTTAATAATTAGTAAATTAGTGAAATAATGTTTTAGAATAGTAGAAAAATTAAGCATTTAGGAAAGTATAAGCATATAGTAAGAATAAAGTTAAATAATATAGAAATAAGATCTCACAATAGTTATTTACATATAACGACCAAAACGTTTCGTTTGTCTTCGTTTTATCACATTTGTCTCATACAAAAACTTTAATTAATACGACAATAATAATAATAATAATAATAATAATAATAATAATAATAAGGATGATAATAATAATAATAATAATAATAACAATACTATTAATAATAACTTCAGCTATATTTCTATTCTTGCCCACTGAGCTATGACCTGGGAGCCTGTCTAGGGCCCCCTAGTAGCAACGGGGCCCTAAGCGGCCGCTTAGTCTGCTTATGCCAGGAAACGTTACAAAAACTAAGGTTATGCATTTTCATCTTAAAAGCTGTAAGCAGCCAGCTGATATTAGGTTTAAAATGAATGGTGAAGTAATTGAGGAAGTACAAGAGTTCAAGTATTTGGGTTAAACTATTACCAGCTCCTTGAGTGATGACTCGGATATAAGAAAACAATCTCGAAGCCTGTGTGCTAAAGCGAATATGACCATAAGGAACTTTCGATTCTGTACAAGTGAAGCTAAAGACACTCTCTTTCGTACTTTCTGTAGTACGTAATATATACGGACAGCAACTGTGGGTGAATTATAAAAAAGGTTCTGGCAGAACCCTAAATTTGCTGTACAACGGGTCTTTTTGACTCTTACATAAATTACCCCGAGATGCTCAGCTTCGCAAATGTTTGCTACCCGCAATGTCCCGAGCTTCCCGGAGGTAACAAGACGTGCTCAATACAGTCTGATGCGAAGAATTAAAAAATCAACCAACCCGATTATTCAAGTTATCCATGAGTCCTGCCATTTATCTTCTAAGCCAGTGGTTCCCAACCTGGGGTCCCCGGACCCCTGGGGGTCCGCGAAGATAGTACTGGGGGTCCGTGAGCTTTCAATATTTCGAGAGGCTCCAATGGAAATCGTACATTTACCCACGATAAGGGCGCTTAGGCTAAAATTTCAAGTTTCCTTGCTCTTAGCTGGAATTATTAATACTTTTTTAATACGCTATATTTTAATTGCATACTCACTTATATGTCCTTTATTTGATAGTGAAAAATGGGAAAACGAGTTAATTACTAGTTAATAAAAACAGTTTGTTTGGTAGACGGAATCTTTCAAAAACATGGGGTCCGTGGAAAAAAATAAAAATAAAAGGGGTCCTTTGTTGTGAAAAGGTTGGGAACCACTGTTCTAAGCTATGGAATTCTTGGTACGAAAGCGCCTGTCTGTAGCTCCACTTAACTTCGACATTACAGTATTATTTCTAATCAATTGTATATATTTCTATCCTTAGTATGTGAACTGTTATTGTACTAATATTATTTGTCATATGGACTATAGTCTGCCAATAAACCTTTTCATTTCATTTTCATTTTCATTTCATTTCATTATTCTTATTAATGTTATTTTTTATTCCGTGAGGCAAGAATCTAATTATTATTGCTCCGATATTATTGAGGATTCTGCAAAGTGGAAATCCAATTGTTTTTGAATTTCGCAAAGCGAAGTCTAATTGTTTTGGTCACACTCAAAATTTCTTACACTTTCCTTTCGCGCTGCCTACAGCCTTCTCTAATTCCTCTATTTTTACGAAACTTACCATAAAAACAGAAAAAGAATTCGGAAGACGAGTATAACACTCGTTCAGCTCAGTTGGATCCTCTTTTCTCAGACTTCAGGATTTAATTGAAAGTGGAAAACTTTGTCGAAGTTCAAAAATTCAAAATCTCAAAAAAATTATTAAAACAACTTTTAGTGACACGGTTTTGTTTGATGGACGTATAAATTGTTTCTCTAGACTATGTCTAGTTTTCGACTTATCTCCATTTTTATGAACCCTGGACTAAATTCTTTCGAAATCGTTAAATTTTTATGAAACTTGCAGTAAACATAGTTAAAGTTATTAAGGTGGCACTGATCATTGTTTAATTGGATTCCGTTTCTATGACTTCATGGCTTCCCTTTAAAATGGAAAAAAAACGCCAAATATAAAAAAATTAAAATGTCAATTAATTTCGTAGAAAAGAACTTTTACCTACAAGATTTTCATTTATGAACGTACAATTCGTTCAAGAGCCACAATAATGGATCTTCGGAGTTGCGGGTTGCCTACCCCATTTCCGAACAGATACAATGCATTGGCAATAAGAAGTTCTTTTAAGGTGAAAAATTCTTCTTTTTCATCACTATTCTCTATCTTGTACGAAATATTCACTAATTCCTAATCGTCAACATTTTTATATGTTCATTTTAACTTCAAAGAATTCCATTCCTTATATTTGTGATTTTTACTTTTCGAGATCGGATGAAAAAGGAGCATTAAAATGGTGAACAAATGAAGAAAAGATTGGACGAATGCCATTATAAGTACTGGCACTTAATTCCCCTCTGGAAGTGACCGGCAGAAAGTGCTAAACGGATTACTCAACCCACCAACCAACCACATTTTTATATTTACTTCGATAAATTATCTCAGGTTTGGAAACTCACAATACGTGAGTATTTGCGTGTAAAGTTTAAAGAACGCTGTACAGTAATGATATTATGTATTTGGTATTATGTTTAAAAGTTACCAACATAAATAAAACACGAGAAGGTATGCAAGTTATTATTTCATAAACATTACATTAAGTCACGAATTATGTGCGTTCAAATTTTACATTTCTATGGGCCCATTCGAAAAAATGCAAGTTTTGTAGGTTTTGATTACAAACAATCTTGTTCGGGGTTCGTCTTCAATCCGAGTTCATCCGTCATTCGTTCTACAAGTTTGGTATTTCGCACATGAACGCAACCTCTGATGTACATGGTGCATCTTTCATAGTTTCGTCAAGCAGATCATAGAATCCGCATTAAATGTGTTGTTCATGTATGGAAATCCGTTGTCCCAAAGAGACGAGTTTTGGTAAAGAATTCCACCCGAAGTAGAACTGAAGGGAGCTTGGTTTTTGTTCCAAAATCCGACCCACATCGTTTCAAAATTGCCATAAAAATAATTGTAATTAAAATAATCTGTAATATATGAGATTTGAAATTAATTAGCCGTACAATCTGTCTATCTATCTATTTCTCTATCTATCTGATTATGTCTATCTTTCTGTCTCTGTCTATCTATCTGTTTGTCTGCCTGTCTCTGTCTATCTGTTTGTCTGCCTGTCTGTCTGTCTCTCTATCTATCTACCTACCTACCTATCAATATACATTATGCTGCAGTAAAAACCCGAAATCCATCAAAACCAGGTTTTACTTGTCAAACCTAGAAGCCACGAAGTTCGTTCGCTAAAACTAGTATTGCCTAATCAAAACCAGTTCCACCTAAGGCTGTCAGGGAAAACCCGAAATATACAACTCATATGTTACAAAACCTACTTTTAACTACACATTGGTTAGGTTAAGTCGTGATATTTTCGTTAAAACTAACGAAAATATCGCGACTTCACCTCATCAATTGTCAAGGGCATTCAATTGACTAACTGGGCATTCAAGTAATCTAGCCCAGCCTTCTTTAGTTAGCCTTATAAGGCTAACTAACGAAAATATCACGACCTAACCTAACCAATCGTTAGGTCAACTGTACGCCCTTGACGATTGGTTAGGTTAGGTCGTGATATTTTCGTTAGTTAGCCTTATAAAGCTAACTAAAGAGGCTGGGGGGCCCTGATCTTCAGGTGATCCAACATTATTTACCTCTGCTGATCATATATGCCACAAGTGGATCAAATGATGTGTAATTTTCAAACGCAAGTAAATCGCTTCCTAAATTTAAGCAGTGTTTCCTTGCTTCACACCATGTCAGCGCGTGTTGACGTGCGTAATGCACCCAATTCATTGAAGTTCTCAATGGATAATCGCAGTAGGACGCTGAAAGGTAATCAGTCTTTATAGGATTCTTTATTTTAACAAACGGATCAATGAAAGAAAGCCACCCCCAGCCTTCTTTAGTTAGCTTTATAAGGCTAACGAAAATATAACGACCTAACCTAACCAATTGGTTAGGTTAGGTCGTGATATTTTTGTTAGTTAGCCTTATAAAGCTAACTAAAGAAGGCTGGGGGTGGCTTTTTTTCATCGATCCAAACAAACTTCTGGAAATTATTAAACATGATTTCATGACCTTATTTCATCCCGTTTCACTGAAATGAGAACTTAATTTAAACTGTGGTCGGAAACCTTTATCCCACTTCGTATACAGTTTAAAAACTTTAGGAAGAGTTTCCTCATCAACTGCTGTTCCCATTCTCTAATCCTAATGTATGAAAATTAATTTCATATTTGCAAGATGAATAGTATGAGTAAAGTCTTAGGAAAGCTTAACTGAATTACAGCACAGATTTAACCCTAACATCAGGAGAAATTTGATTCTCGGTAGCTGAATAGTTTATTTTGTCGGACTGTGGGTAGTGAGGCTTTGAGTTCGCTCCCAGCAAGTGGGGGGAAAATGAGTTCCGGATGTTACCCGTTTTTCTAAATAAATTTTTTGTATTTAATAAATCCTATTACTATTTGAAATTAATGAAACCATAATTAAAAATATTTATTTCATTTTAGATTTTGTAACGACCTCTCTATTGAAGACACATTAACAATTAACATTAACTTCAGAGAAAAGAGAAAACGATATTTAACTTCTTAATTGTAACAATTAAAATACAGTGACAACTATCTTGTAACTATCTTGTAACTGTCTTGTGACTACTATCTATTAACAAAGATTTGAATTAATTCATAATTAAAACAAATCTTATAAAGTTCTTTGATCAAAAGCAGAACTGAAATTCAAGTGGACCTTTAAAAATATAGAAACAAGGAACGTTTGTACAAATATTTAATATAAAATATTTTTTATCTTCTCATTTTTGACAAAATCAGAGTTATTGGAGGAGTGGTTACATTCGAATTTCAATCCTGGAAATTGTTTGTTATATTTACAAAAAGCGTCAGTGACAGGTTCCCTCTCCTTCTACCCTTATCATCAGTTGATTCGCCTATTTCGGAAAACGACCAGGTCACATTGGAGAAAAACAACTTAAAATCTCTTAAAATTATGCCATTCACTGTCAGGTCAATTAGGAACAAACTACTGGACGGAGTACTTTTATATGCTCGTGACTTCCTGCACCCGGTAAATAGTAGCATTGTTTCTGCTCATGAAATGTTGGGAATTTAAATAAATTTACCCAGTAGGAGAGAAGAATGACCCTGGGAGAGGAAACAGTGGTATCTCCTGTCATCGTTCTTACAAACACTTGAAACTTCAATTTAAAAACCTAAAGTTCTTAGTTTGGTCTCAATCCATGAAAGTTCTATTGTAGGATAGCTGCAAACACATTCTTGGAAAGACTCCCAAGGTTTCCAGTGAGGAAGAATAGCCTGGGAGTCGCACGCACCTGTTCCCCCAAACTCCTCAAGAACTGAATGAAGGGAAGGGAATCACGTTGAGGACCAGGAGCCTTGGGGATCTTCAAGGACCCGAAAGACCTCCCCACCCCACCCGAACTCTCAAGAGTTTCGAAATGATGGGGGTCGAAGCAGCTCAGGTTGAAAATGGTAAATTAATTTTCTAAGAAATGTGTTGGTTTATTTAATTATTAATAGTTAAAGTAACAATTTCAGTAAAGCAAATATCATAGTTTACCGTAAGTATATTCTGGTATTGTTTCAAGAGAGCCATCATTGCAGCGCATACTGATATTACAAAACACCTCCCATTCCGATCCATCTGGAACCATTATTCCACTCTCATTAATGCAACCTGTGATAAACAGAAAAGATTTATTTTTGCACATATAAACTTAATAATGAATACATCTAAATATTTACATTGATGTCCCTTTGATTTAAGGAAGGTATTCAGACATTGAGCAATCCTGTTTTCGTACCAGTTTTTAAGCATGTTATTCTAAAACCAGGGAAACAGGAGAGGAAAACTCAATATATCTTTAATGCCTTGGAAACACATGTTGGAATGTTTGATGAAAGGGATAAACCAATGGATGTACACCCGTTGGAATTGGTAAAGGGTTTCCGATGACTGATTTTCATAAATAAACTATACGAAATTGTTTTTATATAACCTATACTTTCTTAGTCTCACATAAGATGGTGAGTCCACTTACGGAAGGGACTAACAACATAAGAAATCCCAAATCTTGCGTTTTTGTAGTCAGTTTTAATCTAAATTATTTACAACTTTTTTACATAACAATAAATTAGTATTTTAATGGTTTTCATATTAAAAAGAAGGTAAACTAGGACGTTTTTCAGTTTATGTACCGTTTTCTACAGTACATTACATACAGCATAGTAAACATTTATAGTGTAGTGACGAAAGTTATAATGTGGGTTAGGTTAGGTTACGTTAGGTTACGTTATCAAGAACTCATTTTTGATCACTCATTTTTTATCTGAAAAGAAGCAAAAATAAATTATATGAAAAACGGTACACAAACTGGAAAAGGTCCGTAAACTACGATAATTTTTTTTTAATTCCATGTAATAAAGCTTTAAAAAACATAAAAAATTACTAATTGGTAATGGTCTGTTTTTGTTTGTATATTTCATTTGTTCCTGGTGACATTAATAAAATTTTAAAAACAAAATCCTATCATTATTGAGTAATTTCTTACCCTTTTTACAAAGATGTTTTCTAAACTGTACTTTCAGTTATAGAACTCATTAGCTCTTACTTTCCTTCTCTTAGAATAACAGACCAGGCACTGCATTCCCTTTACACTATTATGTATGTGTAAACAAGGACAAAAATCTTTAAATGCGTTAAATACAAATGTGTTAAATTCTGAAACAGAATGAAAAGTTCTTAAAAAATTGTGATGTTTCCTCGTAATACATGAATTGGTGTGATAAACACGAATTAACGTGATACCTACTTTCTCTCCATCCAAATCTAACCTGTCCTAACCTATAATTCTCTTTTGATCTAATGCATACCAAACATGCTGAGGCTTCCAACTATTTTAATTTAAATGTTAATTTAAGTTAAATGATGTTAACCTTTCTAAAACTAAATTTGTTAGCCAATTCTGTGATCGAGTTAGTGATATAAATGCGATTTCTCTACTTACAATCTTCGGATCACCTGAAGATCAGGGCCCCCAGCCTTCTTTAGCTTTATAAGGCTAACTAACGAAAATATCACGACCTAACCTAACCAATCGTAAGGGCGTACAGTTGACCTAACGATTGGTTAGGTTAGGTTGTGATATTTTTGTTAGTTAGCCTTATAAGGCTAACTATAGAAGGGTGGGGGCCCTGATCTTCAGGTGATTCCAATCTTCGGGTCTTTTCCGTTTGGGGGCTAACAGCGAATTTTAATGAAAATCGGTATACTAATGTAGTTTTGGTCACTGATTTCAAAAATAACTTTCTTTTTTTTTGGAGAAATGAAAAACAAACATGTTAGAGCACTTTAAATAAATAATTAATATGTGTTTTAACTAGCTTAAACTAGTAACAGAGAATTATGTTAAATTTAGCCAGAGTCACAAACTGCTACAGTTTATGAAAAAGTGCTCTAAGTGTGGGAAAGTGTTTTCCTTTGATAAAAATACCCTGTTCTTTCGTTGCCAAAAGGTCGGTCAAACGGTAAAAAATGCAACTTTATGAAGAATACGTTTTTTGAAGGATCCCGGCAGATCCGTAAAAGTAGCAGAAAAAAATCAAGAATTAATGCCCAGTTAGGTCAATTGAATGCCTGGTTAGGTCAACTGAATGCCAGGTTAGGTCAATTGAATGCCCGGTTAGGTCAACCGTACGCCCTTGACGATTGGTTAAGTTAAGTCATGATATTTTCGTTAAAAACACATTAATTGAAAGTGCTCTAACATATTTGTTTTTCATTTCTCCAGAAAAAGAGTTATTTTTTTAAATCAGTGACCAAAACTACATTAGTATACCGATTTTCATTAAAATTCGCTACTAGCCCCCAAACGGAAAATATCCCAATCTTCTTTGTAGAGACGAAAAAGTTAATCTTATTTTTACAAAAATTTAAATATATAAAATGCTAAAAAATACTGCAACTTAATTATCATTTATGGCTTCATACGTTATCTACAATTGCTCTCCGTGATGTAGGTGGCTGATTTCCATGGTTACAATACGTGTATAATTAGCATAATTAATTTGTAAGAAATGTTCACTATTTACTCGTAATATGATAAATTAATTTATTTAATGTTAAAAATTAAAAATGTCACTTTAAAGTGTGATTAATTATTATTTGAGAATTAAAGAAGAAAGTGTCTGATAATATTAATATTTATAGTAATTTTGTGTACTTAATTCAAAAATATTTAATAAATGCTTCAGTTGCTTAACTAGTTTGGTTTCCAACTTTAATGAGAAATAGAGTAGCGAGTGAGAATGTTAATCTCAGAGGAATAATTCTAATAGGAAGGGATCGAATTACTTGTCGGTCATATTAAAGTTGGAAAATGTTAAAAGAATTCTTGCTTCGTGTCTAAATGCATTGGTCAACAAAGTTTTTGTCACAAGATACTTTTATCCTGAACTAGATGTAATTTTTTACGTTCATTACGGAAATGAAAACAGAATTTTTTTATCACCCGCAGTTTTAGAGTGACACACGAATTTACATTACTTAGGATACGAGTCAGAATAGGAAGGGGGCGGGGTCTGCCCTTTGCTCCTCCTCTACTTATAAGTTGCTGTACGTCACTGTTGACTTTCATTTGTCAGTTACTCACTTGAGTTCGCTCAGTGAACATTTTTAGGCGAGTTCAATATGCATTTTCTACTTTGATATTACATCTATAAACTAGATCAAATTTCATTTTCGATTCACCTAATGCTGGTGGGTGATAGACAAATTTCGAGGTCATTTTTTGACTCAGTGGGGAAAAACCTATAAGATCCACCCATTTTTGTTCATGTGACAAAAAAAAAAGTTCTCTTTTGTCATCCAGTGATATCAGATAAGAAGTCGATGCGTGATAAAGAGAAAGTAGTTGTGTCTGCAGAACTTAGTTACAATTTATTTATTTGCCAAAGTAAAATATTACAGCGATTTTACAGACCTGTAAACAAAACAGTAATTATTAGTTAAAAGTATTTAGCTAAATATATTTTTTTATTTCTAGATTATAATTTATATTTGGAAAAATTAAGCAACTGCTCTGTCCTATGCAACCATACCTTGACGTTCAGCGACAGTAGTTGTTTCACCGACAGTAGTTGTTTCAGCGACAGCAGTTGTTTCATCGACAGCAGACTGACAAGCGCGAGCCTCCAGCTCAATTGCCATGAAAGTCAGCAGAAGGCACGTTTTAACCACATTTTTATCATCTAAAATGTTTGAAGTAATAAAATCGTTACGAATTATGTTGAAATAAGTTAAAATTTCAAAAACTTTTGGATACACTTTCTAACAAAATATTCAATTCAGTTTTCTTATAAAATCTTTGTTTTTCAGTTTATTCCCATTATAAATTAAATCAGGAATAATATTTATTGTTAAACAAAGTATTGAGGAATGTGAATGTTTCGGTATTTTAGTTTTACTCTACAATAATTTTATGTATGACGAAATATGTTTTTCCTCATCTTCACAAACATGTCTTGTGGGATATCATGAGTAATGTTAATAACATTTATGATAGTCTTATTTTGTTATGAGTAAATTACTTTCCCGTAAAATTTTAAGTTTACGCATTTACAGACTCCTTTTAAAGAGGAAATTTAATTTTAAATCAAAGTATCACAGCGTGAAAAGCGAAGAAATTCTTCACTAACTCTAAATCCTTTTCGACGGTGAACCAAACAAATTTTAAACCAAATTTTAACCAAACGAATATTAACTTCGATCATGGATTTGAACATTAATTAAGTTTGACTTTTGGTTTTTCTTTCTTTTACCTCCAAAGTTAAATTTGTAATTTTTCTTTTTCATTAAAGAGTTTGAAACTCGATTTTATCTGAATTTGAACTTTGAATAACTTTAATTTCATTTTTTACTTCAACTTTTAATTTATCTTTTTTTTATTCTCAATTTAAATACATTCAAAGTGAAAGTTATTCAAAAGTAAATATAAAAATTCAAATTCGAGCATTAATTTAGTCCGAATTGAAGTTTAAAAATAGTGAAAATATCTTTATTAATATTTTTGAAAAGTTTTGGACAAACCTTTTACACTAATTAGAAGTCCATTCAGAAACAGGGTTGTGGAGTCGATGAAAAAAGTTTCCGACTCCAACTCCGCCTCCAGAAATTTTACAAGTCCGACTCCGACTCCACCCAAAACTAACCGACTCCACGACTCCGACCCCGGCTCCACAACCCTGTTTCCGTGAGGCATGCAAAGTCTGCTCCGGTTTCTTGCATGAGTTCTTTCAGGTATAAAACTTTGTCCGGGTAATGGTTTGATTTAAGGTCCTGAATAGTGGCTAGGATTATTTTTATTTTTTTCTCTATTTAAGATTTGGAGTCGGAGTTGAGGGATTTGTACCGACTCCAACTCCGACTCCACCCAAAAATAACCGACTCCACGACTACGACTCCGACCCCGACTCCACAACCCTGTATCAGAAAGATGAACCGACCTAATTTTCAATTAAACTCAGAGTTTAAATTTTAACTTTATCTCATTTTCACTTTAAAATTTAATTATGACCTTGAATATTAACTTTAAATTTTAAAATATACTTTTGACTTTGATTTTGACTACTGAATCTGAAGATAATTCTCACTTGAATTTGAGCTTTGAGGAACTCTGATTTTATTTTTTTTATTTTAACTTTGATTTTTCTTTCTGAATTTTTAATTGCATTGAAACTGAAATTCAGAATTCAAGGTTCATTAAAAGTCAAAATCATATAACTGGATCACATTAATTAGCAATGTCCCCACCTTCCCATAAAATTTTAGTAATGATAAAATGCACTTACAGACAATAAGACGGATCTTTTCCAAAACCTGGACCGTCCTTTATATCTAGAAAGTTACATTATTATTATGGGGTTTTGCGTGCTGAGTTCAAAAAAGTTATTCTTTTTTTGGAAAATGAAAATAAAAAAGTTACAGCAATTTTTATTACCATTATTTACATACAGTATATCGACTTAATATTATAAATAAAAATTACTGTAACTTTTTTATTTTTCATTTCTCCAAAAAATGAATAACGTTTTTGAACTCAAATTGTTAAATTGTTCCCTAAGCAGTTCGCGTATTTCTTTCGGGTCATTTGTGTATTCGGCCTCCCCGTCTATCAACGGACCAATACTCTCCTTACACTGCATTTTCCTTTTCGCAAACGTGTAGAATTTTTTGGGGTTATTTTTTATGTTTTCTGCTACCTTGTTTTCCTCCTCGCTTGTCTTATGTACGAATGCTTGCTTTAGGTTCATTTCTATTTCGCCAAGTTTTCTCTCTAGTTTGAATCTCCCAGTCTATTGCATCTGTGGAGATGTTTTACGGTTTGTCTTCGTTGCCTGAATAGTGTCCTGATTTTCCTCTCGAGTTTATGTTTCAGTATTATAGGTTTGGTTTCAGTCTCTATTACACATAGTATATTTTGTGGAGTCTTCTCGTGAAGTATCAATTCCCAATTTACCTCCTTTAAATCTTGATTTACGTTTTCCAATTTACTTCCTTTGAATTTATGTTTAAGCGTTCAAATATTCCATCTGCCCCTCTAGGATGCGTTTTCAGACCTCTGGGTGCTAACTTCAATTGTATATCGATGAGATTATGGTTGGAAAACTTTGTGTGCGTTACTTTATTTATTATTATCGCGTTGTTATTTGTCAAGATTAAATCCAAAACGTTCTCTTTTCTCGTGGCTTCACAGATTTCCTGGGTAAGGGCGTAATGTTCCATAATATCTAATAGCATTGTTGCTTGGGTTCTATTATCTTTAGTAATGTTGCCATGAAACTTCTCGACATATATAACTTCGTCATTTTTCTTCCATGTTATGAATGGTTAATTAAAATCTCCGAAAATTTGAATATTTGTTGCTGGAGTTTCAAATAATTTTAATATGTTTTCTACCTCATTTGTAGCAAATTGGAATCAACTTTTTGTGGTGTTTGGTGGTCTGTATATGTTCATAATGGTTAGGTTCAGTTCTTTTACTTCTAATATGATAACTTCGACTGTGCTGTTTGATTTGTGGAATTATTGAAAAATGGGAATGAAAAAAGTCAGATTAAAATGGCAGTTATTTTCAACGGATTTCCAATTTAACCTTCACCTTAACTTTCACGGAATGAAAACATTTTCTTAGATGCTCTTTTGTTCGATTTATCAGAAAAAAAGGTGTTTTGTGAACAAGTGTTTAACATTCTCACTTAAGATAAAGAACAATACTTTTCCTTTATACTCCGCAATTTTACCGCCTTTGCTGATTGGCTACGTTCAGTCGTAATATTTTGTTAAAAATAACAAAAATATTACGACTTAACCAATCGTTAATATATATATATAATGAATAAAACCACGAAGGAAAGGAAACACAGAATGGTGCTCAAGCGCTTTCGTGTAATGACATCCTCAGGAACACTAAGTACATAAAGAGTTACAGCCTATATATAGGTTACAAAAAAAAATATATATATATATATATTATATATATATATATATATATACAATAAACGGAGAAATAAAAAAAATTAAAGGATTGTGGAAGGAGCATACAAATTTGTAAGGAAAACTACCAATTTTAGCACTTTGCCCGAATCCAACACAAGATCAAATGAATTGTTTCCACCCAATGTTATAATTAACTAAAAAATAATAATAAATTGAAAAATAAAAATAAAACTTGTAAGAGCATACAAATTTATACTGGAAATCTGCCCAGGTTTTAGCACTCTGCCTTTCTTGTCTAAGTCCGATATATATAAAAATAAATTGAAAAATAAAAGTTATTAGAAGAGCATACAAGTTTATCAAAGGTTTAGCACTCTACCCTTCTTGTCTAAATCCGTTCTGAACGAATTCAAAACAACGGGATCGGGTTGAAAAAGACCTCTGCTTATGTTGAAGTTATTTGTAAGTTGGATAATGGCAGACTCAAGAATATTTCTATTAACAATGTTGCGAGAGTAA